>JBBPUG010000574.1:0-19282 GCA_038094535.1 Tubosaeta aff. alveolata | reverse complement strand
CAGGCGAAGGCTGGGACCAGCCCGCCAAAAAGCTCGTGAGCCGACTTTGAGCGATAGAGCCTCGCCACTCGGATGACCCTGGCACAGGCGCGGTCGTGAACAGAGCCGAAGAGCCAGCACTAGACTTGCTTTGCCTGGCGGTCCCTCCCCCCTCCTCGTCCGCAGAGCTGCTCGCGTCAGTCGAGGCCGAGGAACGTGACTGGGAGGAAGAGGAACGCGGTTTGCAGCGAAACCATTGGTCCGGAATGCAAAACCGGATGGTCAGTGGGTGGCCGGAAGACCTCAAAGTGTCGACCATGAGCGCGGCATCGGGGAGTTGTGTAGCTTACCGTCCGAGTCAGACCTTTGTGTTAGGCATCCATGAACGGCTCACCTTGGTTGCCAGAGAGCATCTCGAGCACATACTCGATCCGTGCGCCTCCACCATGTGAAGAAGGGAGTGCCCTGAACAGGCCAAGCTCTTGAACGACGTTGCTGACGACGTCCTCGACGGTGGCCTCCTTGCTAAAAAAGACGGTCCATTCGAAACCATCGTTGATCTCCGGCACACGCAGGAATGAAAGCAACAGTGAATGGAGTGGGTGTCGGGCGACGAGCCGCAACGCAGGCGCATGCAACTGAGGGGGCAGCGAGAACACAGAGGACCGCTTCGGAGGTTCCGCTGCATCAGGGCTCGGGAGTGAGGCGATGAGAGACGTGGGTTCGAGGATGCCTGAATCACGGAGATACGGCCCTGAACGTAAATAACGGGCGTAGGTCGGATATCTGGCTAAGATCTCACCGTCGCCAAGAGCCAGCAGTTCTCTTTCATCCCACAATCGACCTGGTTTTTCCTTGCGCACGCGCTGAAGCGCCCAGACGGCAGGTGCCACGTCCGAAGGTGCACAACAACAGTCATCCGACGGCGGAACTTCCGGCGCCAAGATCACGCCAATAGCCGGCAAACCAGGTGGAGTCCTCGCAGAAGAGTCTATCTCCAAGTGTGAGATGGTGCAGGAAGCAGTGTATCCAGGGCAGAGACCTGCCACTCCTTCTATCACAGCCTTCGTGTCTATAGGGCTTCTCGGCTGCCACCGCGATGTCCTTGTTTCGACTCCGTCCTTCGAAGATCGGATACGTTTCTATACAGCGATAGAAAGTGCATCGTTGAGCAGACCCAAGGATGTAGACATCAAGAAAGAGGAACCTATGAATTATGGCATCAGTAATTTAGTCATGCTCTTATCCGGACTTGCACACCAGGGCTAAGAGCAGGTTTTCGCCAGTGGCATAAGGCCTACTCAATCTCTTGAAATCAGAATGGCACTTGCACCACTTTTCACGCTTTTCGCGCTGGCTCAATGGGCTGAAGTGGAAAAGTGGTCTAATTGCACTAATCGAGTAAATAGAACAGCGAGGGCCTGGTGACCGGTGACCCCTCGTCGTTACTGTGGCCCCTCGTTCTCCTCTTCGCCGTCGCATAGAGGCGGTGGTCAATGCACTGCTTTTGTCGGTGGGCAACCTCACCCTTGCCCGGCTTGGTGTGGTAGGCTGACCCCTCATCGTCGCATGATGGTGGAGTGGCTACCGCGGTGCTGCTGTCGACATGGGAGTGTCTCCCCTGCCCCCCTTGTTGTTGTCGCATAGTGGGCCTGTAGATGAGTGTGCGAGTGGGTGGGTCATCCAGAAGAATAGACAGGCAAACTCACTGTCGGGCTGGCCGTCGTGACACCGCCATCGATGTGGTGTCTCCCCCCCCCCCCCTCACCCCCTCGTCGTCGCGTGGTGACGGTGGTGGCGCACCGTTGATGTGTTGAGGTAGTGGTTGGCTACGTGGTGTACCGTTGTGCCGCCTTCGTGATGGTGCCATTGCGCCCTCTCACCCCACTGCTGGTCTCAAGAGATCCTGTTGAATGTGAGACAAGAAGGGCTGACGAGGCACGAGAGACCTACACTCTTGTCCTGGGTCCTAGCCTCGACGTCGCCGGCGGTATCGAGGGCATATAACCTCAGTGATGATGGACACCAGAGAATTTCAAGAAAAGAAAAGTCGAACCGGAGTCACATGACAACTTGAAAATCACTACTTCTGAGCACAACAGCATGCGGACAACGGTGCGCCCATTCAAGCACGTTGGCAACCACCACCTCACCCAAACGGTGATGACGTCAAAAAGGACCACCACGCAACGACTACACCGGATGACTACGCACCTCCGCGCGGGGACGATAGAGAGGGTTCGGGGCAAAAGCAGCCCAACGGCTTGCCCACCACCACCACGCAAGGGCTGCGCAACAACGCATAGGACATAGGCCCCAGATGATGGTGAGCACACTCACCCATTTCTGCCTTGGGTTGCGCGAGTCCCAACCCAGCCCAATCCGTCCGCTCGCGCATGCGCCACCTTACTCGTCACCACCACCACGCGATGACACGTAGGGCGAGGACTGCGCAACGGCGTGCCACTACCCTGCCGTGACGACAACGAGGGGGTGAAGAGGTGCGCGATGGTGTACCAATCTGAGGCCAGCACATGACGCACCAACCGCCACCTTACCTTGACTAGGACGGCAGCGGCAAGGGCGAAATGCACGCGGAACATGCGCTACCTGCGAGAGGGTGTGGGTCGCGCAACGGCCTACCGGCACACCTACCGATGGCACGCGGCGTGCATACCACGCCTACCCTCTGACCGCAACGACGAAGGGGCGCGGCGCGCTCTACCATGGTGAGGGTGTGCCTACCTTCGAATCGCATTTTAATGTATTATCGTATTCATGCTACTTTATTTAATCCACTTATTCACTTGAGCCAGTTGAGAGATATCACTCTCGCTAATTGGCTGCTTGTGGCACTTTTTCTCAGCGCTGAAGTGTGCCAAGACCGGATGAGGGCTCGACCAAATTACTGACGAGTCATGTGTGGCAAGAGTCAGATCAGTCATGCATATTCCAACCGGTGGATCATTCTTGGGGAGAGTAAGCATTAGTGCCATCAGATCCTTGTTGTCCTTGACGAATATGCTAGCCTAAGAGTTAAAATCGTCAATGAGAGGATGTGTGCATGACGACATCTAAACAAGAACTCAATAACGTTCCAAAGTACTTAGAAGGTGACGACAGCAGGGGCAGGTCAGTGAAAATCAATGTGAAGGTCGAGGAATTTACAACAAGACAAGTCATGAGGAAGCTCCACCCTGGGCTCAGGGGCCCGGCAGACAAACAGATGAGTTGAGGATCTACTACTTACCACAACGAATGTGACCGGGACAATTCTCAGCTTCCTGAGCCAGAATGCCAACTGGAACCAGGAAAAAATAGTCTATATCAGTCGCAAGCTCTGTCCGAAGCACTAGCGTATTTCTACGAGTCAGCCTGGACTGCCGCGGGCCAATGTTGAAGTGCCGAAGTTCATTCAAAAGATAGATGGAGAAATCAAACTCTTGCGAATTATCCCCAAGTTCAGCTATCAAAGTTGGATACTACATAGTCAGACACATCAACCCAACGCCCGATATACTTTTGAATGTCTGGAAAGTCTTCCTGATCCATCGGCGGCACAAACCAATCGCAGAAGAGGTAGAAGGGTGTCGAGCTAGAGCACAAGGCGAGGCTATGGAAGAATGCGCAAATAGCAGGTACCGATTCCGCTTCGATGGAGGAATCCAGGACAGATATCGCACGCAGTGCCGTCGGTCCGAGATTCCTTGTGCTCACTTTGGTAGTATAGCCCCGAGTATTGATGCGGAGGGCGAGCCGACAGAGCGATTGGCATATCTGCAAAAGCTGTATAAGGTCCTCTGGGGTGATTCCTCCTGCCGAGCTCCAGCCCCAAAGATCATTTATTACAAGTTCCTTCAACTTGGGCCATGCTGATGCCAACATTAGCAACTGGTTGCTTTGTAGAGTTACGTTGCACCTGATGTTGATACGTATGCCACGAAGATCCTTGAACACCATGCATGGCAGCAAGTCTTCTAGGGAAAGTGGGAAAGCCTTTGAGCGAATTTGGCCAAAAGGGTTGTCAGGTTGGTTCAAATTCAAATTTGTAATGGTGTGACCAGGATTGGATGTCGAAATGTGGGCAATAAAGGAGGAGAGCTCCTGCCTAGAAGGGCACATGGCAAGGCTAACATCGAGACTCGTGATGCCAGGCAGTCGGGTCTGAGACAGGAAGCATGAGACCAGATCCAAGGATTCGGAAACCAACACCAGAAGCCCCAGATTTGGAAAGCAAAGAGATGAGTTGGAAGCAGGCGATGTGGTGCACAGTGTGAAGACGAGCTCAGTCAGCATGGTCATGGCAGACAGATGCCGCAGAGCGTCCGTGTCCAGGGCTACTTGGGGACAAACCAGGGACGAGAGGTTTTTCCAGCCGCAGGCGTCATTTAATGTCGCGTGAATAGGTGTTTCGTCAGAGTAAACATCAATGGTAAGTCTCTGAATATTTCGAGAAAAATCGGAGAATGGCTCTAGGGATTTCTGGATCACAGAACCGTCCTCAGCATCCTCAATCTCGACACTAAGATTGACTAGGGATGTGAGAGGCTGGCGAAACCGACTCATGACTAGTGCTGGTTGCTTGCAATGCAGAGTACAGAGTCTTGGGAAGAGCGGCATGGTCATAGAGGGATTCAAGAATGTCGCAACAGATTCCCAGTCTAATCCGACATCGAAGTGTATTACGCATCGGATGCGGCGCGTATAGCTTTGAAGAACACCCCACTCTGTCGGTGTAAGTGCCCTTGTGAACGAATGGCTCTGTGAGGTGGAAACAATAGAAAGAGGAGAGTTAGCTAAACAAACACGACAAACACTTGGAGTGACCTTACTCTCCGTCCGGATTTACATGTCGCTTCTGGAAGACAAAGCGCCAGCGGGGACAAATCAATCAAGTCTCTCCAGAGTATATCCAGAGCTGGTTCTTTGAACACGCGACACGTCCTAGCCAGGGCAACTAGCTTGCATCGGGCCTCCTGCAGGTGGACATCCAATATCCAGGGAAAAATTATAATGTGACTGAAAATGTTGAAGAGTATCTCTTGGACCTGAAGAGCGTGATGCATTATCTCGCGGACGCTGGCGTTGAAATGCAGGAGGTGGGGGGCTGGTACGTGAGCATTGATGCGCACACTGAAAATGCATTTTCAAACCCTCATCAGTTTGTTGGTGTGGCAGAACTGAAAACGTCTTCAACCTGACCCTGCAGTTCTGGAACTCGAAGCCAGAAATTTTGAATACGACAAAACGGAACGCGGAAATGCATGGACAATTATGTAGTCCGGTAGACACGGGGTGACAATCGGTCATCAGATTTTGTATCATTTGTCGGCATGTCTGTCTATCCGAAGAAGCACTCAATGTCCAGACAACTATAGAGGGGAATGACTGACTAAATATTCCTTGGCACTTGGGTGAGGGCAACCGCACTGAGGAAGAGGCCGCCATGCGAAACAACGGGCAGACAAAAACTCGACGGAGAACAATCGCGAGGCACAGGGCGGGTGATTCGTATCAGAGCAACGTAAGTAACCGGGTTGTCCAAAGCAGGAGACGGTGGTTGAGAGCCGCGGGGGTACGGTAGTCACATACTCATTCAAATCGATAGAGATGTGTAAACCTCAAGCCGTTTGTACAATCTCGTAAGTACATGGGCGCCCAGATTGGTAGTCATCTCTACGGGGTTATCTTTTGATGGTGATGGTGCCAATTGGGCGAGAGAGAATCGGCAGCGGCATCAGTTGCGCCGCTCTGGCATCAGAAGCCAGTAACACAGTTCCACAGAGATCGGCGGATTTAAGTCTCTAGCTTTTTTTTAATGGAAAGTTGTAGGTCCTTCCATGTTCACCTGAAAGCTCCGAGTCAGTTGCTAATAACTGACACAATTGACTGATGTGATGTTTTTTTGGAGCTGAGAGAAGCAGTAACTGCTATTTCTATTTCTGGTGTAGGGAGCAGAAGTTCCCTAGTACCGAACGCAGCAATATGTAAGAAATCAATACGCCGTTGGAAAGCATCGCCAGGACACCCTTCGCATCGGATCCCGTCGACGTCGGGAGCGGGCGAAGCATTGCTATGTGCGTTCTCCATTTCCTGTGTGGGCCCTGCATCAATCATTCCAGGAACCGATCCTCGCCAATCACTGGTGCTCAGACGTTCAATGCCGAGATCGGAAGCAGCTGCTACTCATCTCCGTTCATGCTCAATCCCAGTAAGCCATGCCTCTTGATACTATCTCTGAAGGCTCAAGGTTCAAGATCCTGTGCTCGACTCCCTTCGCATATGCTGGGTTGACTCAGATCACACGTCTATGCCTAATCCGATGGGGCGTTCATGAACCCATCTATTTGGATCATCTGCGGGCTGCTTCGAGGGCCCTGGATACGTACGCCACATACGGTAGGTTAAGTTTTCACTTGCTTGGCAGAAAAATAGCCATGATTCTTCCGATCGCACCGTACCAGGTCAGGTTAGGTCATCCATCTTGGAGGTAATCAAGGCTGACGCGCTAGCCTATTAGAGACAAAATGTTTGTTTTACTTCCCAACCCCTTCCTTTCGTTTTTTCTGCAGAACTACCCCGCTACGTCGCACTTCTATAACACTTCTCAAGATGCCTATCAGACCATACCCCGATGACCGCTCTGACCACCCGGTCCAGCTGACTCTGACCGAATTCGTGAATGAAGCGGCGGGGTATTACACGGAAGTCGATGGTGGTCGGGACCAAGAGCTGACGTTCCTAAAATTCATTCTCGCAGGCAGGCGTGGCTTAGAGCATGAAGATCAAGATACCATCACTCTGAACGCCATGCAAGGGCAGCCTGAAATCCAGGCCCTGACCGCGACTCGCGACTATGACTCCTTGATCGGAACAACGAAGACACTGCCCTATAGCGTGGCACTCACCGTATGGCCCGTCCCATCCTTTAGGGACACACTTAAAGTCAGCAACCATGTGCACTCTGTTGCATTTAACTCCAGAGTGAGTGACCTGTGCTTACAGGTCAATTACATGTCGATCCTATCGCTGACTCTGACTAGGATGAACCGGAACACGTTCCCATGCACACCATTCCGAATGTTGCAATAGGGAAGGTTGCAAATCGATCGGTCATCCGTGTCTTCTTTCCCCACATGTATACGAACGAGTCGAAGAGGATTCCCTTAGAGGACCTCGAATCTCTGTACAACCATTGCCTTCTTCCCGTCATCAAACAGCTCATGCCTAACCAAGCTACGCACTGGCCGCCAAACTACCGCAGCGCAATGGAAGCTAGCCGGGATAGGTTCGGTCAGCTGCACCTCTCCTCTCTTGATATCCCAGCCCATGTTCTTTCCGAATTCTCTCAGTTATACTTGGGGCGAGTACACAGGCTTGGTCCATCTTTCGAGGAAGCCTATTTTGGCCATGAACTGCGCGGTTGGAAGGCTGCGACGGTGCACAACTTTGCGGGACAGGATGAAGAAGAGGATGACGAAGCTGCATATGAGCGAGTGTACGCTTTGCAGGACTTGACTAGAGTGCTTGACTTGAGCTCCGTTCACAAGGATCAGTGGTTGATCGATGTAGGCCTGGAATTCGGCTCCAAAGGAAAGGTAGTCACTTGGAAGAAACGAGCCCATGAGCAGGTAGTCCAGCATCTTCTTCCCGAGCTTGAAAGTCCTGGGCGCGTGCTCCGCAAAAGCAACTCATACTACGTTGATCATCAGATGCACCTCAAGGACCTTGCAGGATTCCGGTGGACTCCCGGTTCTCACTCAGATCTCATTCACTATATCCAAGCCTATACTACAGAAAAGGCCATATCCTATCAGCTGCATCAAGGCATCTTTTCTTTTCGCAAGCCACGCGAGCTTCTCCCTCACCGCTCCCGCCAGAAGCTTCTATCGGATCTTGAAAGGCAAAGTGAGATCATCTACGCTTGTGCCGGCGACAGTGAAGATGGCGAAAATAGACCTCAAGAAGGCTGTGCAAGGCTCGAAGTCCGAGTTTCTTTGGCCAATGCTCACACCATCCTTACCGACTTTCCTCGGCGACTCTGGAATAGAACTATGATTCAGATCCACGCTCCCAGTTGGTGGTAAGTAGCTCTGCTTGGAATCCCCGTATTCCGGCCCCAGCTCCCTTGTGCTAACCCACCATCCGGTCCCTCACCATGCTGCAGGTACTTCAAATACCTCCGCCTCGCTGCTGTTCACGCCATAATTTCCAACCTTCATGAGACGCCAGCTGGGCACCGCTCTTCTGAGAGCGTCCTCGCTCTTGGAGCAATCGCAATCTGGATGTTGAACGGTGTGCATCGAACCCCTGACTATTGCTTGCTTCCTCTGGCTCGGCAGGCGTGTCCTGAGGTCCTAATGGAAGAAGACGCCAACTCCGAAGATCCTAACGCGACCATCTCACCACTTATGTATGAGGCTGGCGCGTATTTTGTATGCGACGTCGTTTTGGACACCAGGACGCATGTGTATCGCCTTCCATATTCCAAGACATACAGAGCCGACGCGGTTCCTCGCGCATACCAAAAGGGAACCATGGAGGAGCTTCGCCTCATCCTCGGAGTTGGAGAGTTTCCTGTGGGCAAGAAGCGATCGCATGGTCAGCGCACCAACAACCGTACATCCAATCAAACCGTCGACGTTGGTTTTCTCCGTCCTCGAGACCGTGCGCTTCCTTCACTCGGACATGCACTCGATGGTATTCCTGTTCCTGATCCACCTCGTCCCCATGGTCCTGACGTTGATTATTTTCATCAACACGGAGGGGGAAATCGGCGACTCGCCCCTGTCGATCAAGACCCACTGCTGGAACTTGATCCTGCAAATGCGCTCAAAAGACAGGTTCAGTTCATCCTGGAGCAGTTGTACTTCGACATCATCTTTGAATCCCCCAATAGAAGGAAGAGTGAAGAGGGCCCGTGGACCAACATCCCCATTACCCTCAGACAGGAACATGCTGTTGAAGATCTTTATCTCCACCTCGAATTCCCCTTCGAGGCTGTCCAGTACGCCATCTGCGCCCCTGACGAATGGCTCAAAATTTTCAACATTTTTTTCCCTCCTACACAACCTCCTAATCGAAGCCAGAATTTCAAAAAGGCTCGCTATTTCAGCACCTACTTAAATCTCGTTCGTCTGCTCCCTCGACCCACCCTCACGCAGGTTCGCGCAGAGCTCAAAAGTAAATTCGATTCTCTCGCTTGGGTACCATATGCTGAGAGCGATCGTATGTGGTCCACAAGGAGGATGACTACTAGTTCCAGATGGAAAAGTATCCCCCGTGGCTGTATGCAAGGGCCCAAGGTTGCTGTCAGTCCCTTCGCTCGACGCCACATTCATGGCCAACCCAAACTTCGTCAGGCTCCAGCGGTCGATGACCTCGAGCCAGAGGAAGAAGAACTTGAGGCTGCTACAGATCTCGACGGTGACGGTGAGCTTGAAGGACAGTGACGGGATAGTGTAGAGTGGCCTCCTCCGCCCCTTCCGGGGTTTCATATGCGTTTCCGAGTCCTCGTTTGTTTGTTCGTCGCACTACGCGACCGCGTCTCTTTTCACTTATCCCTTCGATCGTACATCTTTGGGAGCCCAGCGATCGGTTGACCCCGCCCAAAACCACTGCGTACTAAGCTTATGCACATGACAATTACTACAGCCCCGATTTTGTCGCAGCTGATACGACTCCTCCTTAACTCCTCAGTGAGCGATTACTGGACTGAGCTTGAATGGTAGCTAATTCTTTGGACCGCGCATGTCTGTAAGTGTCGATCATCGGACCAGAGTCAAGTCCCCAACATCAACGTTTTCAAGGCATCGCGACCATTGCTGTATCCAGCTTCATACCAACCGTAGGCACAGGCATACCACGCAACGTACTTGTCCTTGGTCTTGCCGGATGGAGACTCGAGACAGCCACAAACATGACCACGAACTTTGGCATCGCGTACTGGACAGCGGATCGCCTAATCGCGGCGTTGGACCCCAGGAGGCACTTCAATTACCAGGGCACCCCGCTCTTGATCATGGAGTGTGGTGCCCTCATCACGACGTCCACGGTCATCATGTTTGCGCTCTTCGCTTCTGGCCACGAAGCTGGCATCGCGACACAGATTGCGGTGAGCCATTTCCATCTGGCGCATGCATGCACGGCTCACAGCAAGTAGACGATATCACCCTTGCTTGTCGTGGTACCCCTAGAGGTCACGAGCAATTATCATGTATTCGGACGACCGAGTGAGCAACCGCAGATTTCCCCGACTCAGCAACGCCAGTGAGGAAACATACATACGGCGCATCCCCCCTGGGATAATTCAGAGTGTCACAGAGCCTCTGGAAGAACAGCTCGCGCGCGGGCGTATTTATTGAGGCCGATCGTTCCTCTTGCGTACCAGTGAGCATCTCAGTACCATTGAATTACGCCTACCGATGTCGCTCCACAACGTTTAACATATGACCCATATAAATCACTGTTTCGAGCGCAATGACCTCTAAGAACGCGGTCACCAGTTATCGCAACTTGCACTCATACTCTGTGATCCTCCTGTCGATATCGGTGATCGTTTATTTTTCAGTTTCGATCCCTGGAAACAAATCAGTCGCGGACATCATAACACAACCAACAACTAACAGAGAGCCTTTCGCTCGTGAAGTAACCGCACTCGATCAACTGGGAGTAAAATGACAATGGTTTTGGCGTGTGCTCTAACCCTCTTCAAAGGCTCCACACCCTGAACGGATCCGAAGACATCTCTCATCGTTCTTCCCAAGTGGTCATCGCCGTATTTCTGTGAAGCAAGCACCTGTGTGCAACATTGCCGGTGATCAGACGAATAGCAAGTGACAGACAAACCTAGTTCGCAGCCATAACAGACAAAGCGAGAGAGGCATATGAAAGAATCTATCACAACTTCCAAATGATGAACGAATGTACACTGAAGATTAAATATCTCTGGGAAGTCTGACACAATCCGTTGAAAGAATCAAACTTCTGCAGCAGCACGCCCCACGCAGTCTCGAATGCACGTATCTTTTTGTCAGTGTGACGCCTTCATCATCCGGAGACGGGTTGGTTGTGGGTCACCTTCATTGGCCCCTTCTTGTGGCTGAGTAGCGAAAGTAAATTTGATTGTCTCGCCGGGACCATCGCAGGCATCATTGGGTAGATGTTCTTCAAACACTGCGATCGCGGAGATCGCGTCAGTAAAACAAATCCCATATAAATCCCTCGTACCACCACCGTTCAGTGTCCCGTTACCCCATCGACTGCGTAGTTGAGGTGCCGATAGGCTCATCACGCTTCAAGGGAGGAAGACATTTTAAGTGAACCCCGAAGAATAGGGTAGGTGTATCGTCGCTGTCGCTGGTAAGATTTAGCGCCTTGGTATAAAGCAAAAAACATGCGCGAACAAGGACCAACTTTCATCCCAACGGTTGCGACCACGTTCTTCTTTCACGATGGTAGTCCGATCGAAGGCGTCGTCGACAGAAAACTGGATGTAGTGGTGCCTCGAAATCAAGCGATCTGGTTGCGGTCAAGTGCGCAGACGGATGTCTGGGAAAGGAGCATCTCGCAGTGGCCACACACCTCTAATAGTGACCGTTCCGGGCTGTCTTGAATGTGAATGAGTTGATAGTAAGGTGGGATGGTGTTAATCCGGACCGGTCATCCCGTACCTATGAATCTACCCACATCAAGGCGGCACGCTAACCAAGCCCAGGTATTTCTAAAGGATCGCGTAGCCGCTGCGAGGGTGGCGCCAGCCCTAACCTGTTGCACGCTCAACCTTCTACCAATCTTTGGTGGGCATCACCCAAGGTACTTTGATCAGAGGCAAAGAGACGATGCGGATATGTGTCATGGCACCAGAACATGGTGCGTCGACAGGCACATCTATTCCCCAACTGCAGGGTCAAAGGTGAGGCAACGTCGAATGGGTGATGGAATGGGCCAACGGCTGACCGTTTCCTCGTTTCCTCGCTGCCTAGTTTGCACATGCCTTATTGGAATGCATCATTCCGCACCATTGCCAGTCTTGGCTTATCGACCACTCATGGAGTCAGTGGCGCAGAAGCTGACGCACCAAGCCGATCGTCAACTCGCGATACCAGATCCGTCGAGCTCATCGTCTGCAAACATTGCCCTGGCAATTGGACTTGTAAAGCCTCGTTGGACGTGGGGACGGGTCTTCAGCAGGTGGCGTAAAAGTGGGGTGGGTGCCCATCAGCAATTGAAATGCGGCAGACATGCGGGTGATTCGTTGAAAGAGGCCGAAATGAAGTTCGGTTCACCGAAAACATGGAGTGTCCTGCTTAAAGGTGGGTGTGGGCAGACAAGCACCTTCCTCTTCGCCAACGTTCATGTCGAGTGCGTACCCATGAGATAAAATCGGGCTTGTCCTTACTGCCAAGGCAGCACCCATTGACATCGACACTGCTCGGGAGGTAAACGCGGCGATCTTTTCAGCGAACGGCACCCATCTCGTCAGTGGTGTGAACAACTGCGTTCAAGTATGGCGCGTCAACGATGGGACGCAAGTAGCGACGATGCCCATGGACGGCAGTGCTGACTGTGTTGGAATCTCCAAAGACGGCAGATACATCGCGGTGGGTGGTTCAAACCAACTCGTAGTTTGGGACGCGACCACTTACGAACAAATCTTTGTGGACAAGGCAAACTGCACCGACGTCGACTTTGCTCCAGACTCGACTCGGCTCGTCTCTGCCGGGAAAAGCACAGCCACGATCTGGGACGTTGCAGGGCACAAACAAGTGCAAATACCCCGCTACTACGCCTACGCCGCCAAATTCTCTCCACAAGGCGACCGAATCGCGACGGCGACTGACGGATACGTGCGCGTCTGGGACAGTCATGACGGACGCTTATTGGTCGACGTTAGGATGGGGTTGTATCCGTATCGTGGTCTTGTCTGGTCGAACAATCATCTCTTCGTCAAATCCAGAGACGGCAAAATCAAGCAAATCGACGCAGCTACCGGATCGACCGTCTGGGAGTGGTCAGATCCCAACACCCATCATCCTTGTTGTATTGCCCTGCCGACGCACGGGGGATTCATAGCCTACTCTCAATCGAATTCTATCACCTTCCGCGACACCTCGACACATGCTCAGGTCAACCTCATCGCGGAGAACTCCTACTTGTCTTCGTTTGCCTTCTCTCCAGACGCCCGACTTCTTGCAACAATCTCTGACCGCAAAATCACCATAAAACCAACGTCTCGCCACGTCTCGGTATGTCCTGTCATCCTCCTTCTCGCCACAGGATTCGTCATACGTGATATAGGATCCAGAAATCCATATCGACGACGTTGCCCTTGAATCATGGAAAGACGGCCAACTCTCGAATGCAGAAGCGCTGCTCACTAATGCAATCCCGAAGTCGGAGAGCATGGCCCATCATGGACTCGCTTGTCGAGCTCTTGTCCGGGCGCGCTTAGGACAATGGGACGACGCACTTGTCGATGCTATGGAGGTGCTTCCTGTGCCCCTCTCCTCCACATGACGCTTACAGCATTCCAGTCCATCAAGGTTTATCAATCCGTCATTGGCTACGCTGCAAAATTGTGTGGCCCTCGCTGGCAAGGGTGAAACAGACAAGGCATGTCAAGTGTGCGACATTGCGTTTCACCATTTCCAGCCAGAACACCGCTCCCTTCTTCTACTCATCAAGGTATGCCATTTCGCAACCGACACACCTGCACCTTCATCTTTCTTTTCCTTCGTCAGGCCATTGTACTCTTCTTGGCCGGAAAGCATCTCGATGCGATCTCGCGCATAGACGATCTCATTACTGACGCGTGGCTGGATCCAGCATTATATGTAGTTCAGGCACGTGGACGATATCCTGTCCATTCCACGCCAACTGCTGACGTTCATGATAGGCATATATGTACCTTTTACTCGGGAACATACGTCTAAAGAGCGGCAATTACGAATGTGCAATCCAGTCATTCGAAGATGCCTGAGCTAAATTCGGTCACCACTCTTATTTACCATCCTTGATAGTGTCGCTTGTATGTGCTTTACTACGTGGCGACATGTTGAAATCGGTCACGTTGTTTACAGATCTCTGGTTGGAAGTTCGACAATCTCGCGATCAGAATCCAACAGTGCCTCAGTGAGGCCCTCTTTGCAGTAGGCCGTATCAAGGACGCTGGGGGGTCTCTGCTGTGGATAGCAAGTCGAGGTGAGATGACCGAACCCACCATGACGTGGGCCTCTGGTGAGTGATCGTTTTACCTCCCTTCTACCACCTACTTGACGTCTTCGCTCCAGATTTCATTCAGAAATGTCTTTCCACGCCAGAACAGAACACACATTCTATGCCACTGTTGCGAGAGTGGGCGAGATTAAGACTCACTACTGGCTCGTGGGGAGATGCGTTAGCCGTCGCGACTGGTGTATGTATTAGGTCATCTACCACGCCATCTAATGACGTGCGGAGCAAGTTACTCAGCAATCTCGCCAATGCACTATCCATTCGCTTTCAGCGTCATGGTGACATTGGATCACGCCGTGGAGTTTCATCTTGCTGCCTTGGACCTTCGCCCCGCCGGGCATCCCGGTCGAGCCAAGACATTATCCAATTTTGCTACAGCATCACTTGTTCGTTACCACGAGCTCGGCATGCAGAAGGACATCGAAATGGCAATCGAGTGCTTTAACACAGCACTCCCTTTGCTTCCTCCTGATGGTCGTCTGATACCCCTCATGAACTATGTATTTCCCCAATTCCAACATCTCTGGACGGTTTCTGATCTCCATGATGCAATTCGCCAATATCGGGCCGTCGTGGACTCTTCCCCAACCGAGAATAAATCTTCTTCATATTATAATCTCGCCGATGCTCTTTTCTCTCGCTTCAAGTTAGAGCAAGATCCAAAGGACCTAGAGCTCTCTATTGAGCATTCTTTCGTTGCGCTGCACGGCATGGCCCAGATTGTCTTATTGCACTTTTGTGCATTTCGACTGCCCTCATCAGACGATTCGAATTGCATGGAGATGTTGATGATCTGCAGACTGCAGTGAAGGGTTTCGAATTCGCGCTCGATCTTCAGTCTGTTGAAGACGCGTCGCAGCCCGCGGCATTCTTCGATTTAGCAGATGCACTTGTCATGCACTATCAGCTACGATCTAATCTCCCCGACCTCAAACCCGCGATCGGCCATTACCATACTGCCCTCGCCCTCCTTCCTTCTGATCACGAAAAACAAGGGTACCCCCTTGGATAATCTTGGAAATGCCCTGTTCCTCTGCTTCTCAAGCCTGAGGAGTTTAGATGATCTTGAAGAAGCCATCCAATAACGTTTTCTCGCCTTGGTGACCTACTCCGAGGATTCAACGGAGCGCATCCTCACCCTTGAAGCGCTGGGTATATGCCTGGATCTGCATTTTGAGCATGTCGGGGATCCGGATGACCTTCACACCGCTATTGACTTTTATAACGAGGCCCTGATCACGACTTCCGAGACCTACCCCAATCGCCCATCCATCCTCACCAAGAGTGCGGGTATCCTGGAGAGGCGGTTCAAGTTATACAGGAACCTGCTTGACTTGGATAGGGCCATATCTTATTGTCGCGAAGCTCTCGAGCTCTTCGCTCCCAGCCATCCTGATCGAGCATCATCGTATCGAGTGCTTGCATCCTCCCTCCTGCTGTGCTTTGAGGAGGCAGGAGACGAATTTGACCTTGACGAAGCCCACATCTCCTGCAGCAATTCCATGCTTATGCATAACATCCCAGATTCGATACGAGCAGCCTGCAGCCTATTGCTGGCTCGTATCTTGAAAGCACGCATGCTTCCCTGGGACGTCAAGGAGCATCACGCAAATGTTACAACATCTCCGCGTCGCAAAAGACCGCTGCATGCTGACGCACCCGCTGACTTCAGACGTTTACGGCGAACTCGCATCGACTTCTTACCTTCGCTTTCTTCTCGAACATAGTCCGTCGGATCTCCACGAGGCTCTCGGCCTTCATGAGCTCAGTATGAACGTTGCCAGTCATCAGTAATTTGGTCATGCCCTTATCCGGATTCCGGACTTGGACGTCGCTTATTCCGCTTGGTACGGGTTATGACACCTTTCTCGGCACTCAAGTGCGCTCAAGTGCATTCAAGCGTGCGCAAGCGTTGCCAAGTCCAGTTAAGAGCATGACTAAACTACTGATTGGCAGTAGCTCCTGGTGGCCTGCATTTTG
The DNA here is from genome assembly GCA_038094535.1 of Tubosaeta aff. alveolata. Taxonomy (NCBI): domain Eukaryota; kingdom Fungi; phylum Basidiomycota; class Agaricomycetes; order Boletales; family Boletaceae; genus Tubosaeta; species Tubosaeta aff. alveolata. The sequence continues at coordinate 3,088 of JBBPUG010000574.1, read as the reverse complement.
CGCATCACTGCAATGGGTCAAGGAAGCAGAGATACATGGTCATCGTTCGGCCATCGACGTGTACCGGAGCGCACTACGATTGTTCGATCGCTATATCTTAGCCGTACGCTCCCCCGACCTTCGACATCGTTTAGCTCAGAGATATTGTTCCGCTCTGGCGAATGGTCCCAGTTGGTGTGGGCAGCACTTCCTTGGACGAGCTGAGGCTCACGGGAGAATATGGGGCGTCGCTGGCAGACGACTTTGAACATATTGCATCCCAACACGGACGTATTCGTAGCGCCACAAAATCATCCAGGGACATCAAGCTCTTGTTGAAAGAGGAAGAGGTGATTGTAGAGCAAATCCGCCGAGTAGAGGGGTTCAAATGGTTTCTGAGAGCTACACCCCTCCTCGATCGGGCGATAGACGGGCCGCGAGTTTGAAAAGGCGGCGATAGACGGGCCGGTCATCATCCTCAATGCCAATCAACACTCTTGCGACGCTCTTATTCTGCTGTACGAGATATCACCCATCCATGTTCCGCTTTCACAAACGACGCTGAAGGATGTCTTGGAGATGGCCGCGCGTTTCAGAGAGCTAACCGGAAACCCGGTTGCAAGTGAGGACGAGAAAGCCCTGGAGCATCTGTTGACAAAGCTCTGGGACATCGTCGTCTTCCCAATCATCCAACGAGTGCTAGCCCACGTCCCAAAAGGTTCCCGTCTGTGGTGGTGCCCAACCGGCGCCTTTACGTTGATACCCCTACACACCGCAAGGCCGTATGGGCGGGAGGGACAGAGCCTGTCTCAGCCCTTCGTCTCCTCGTACGCGCCTACGCTGCAAGCCTTGATACGCGCTAGGGCAGCTCTGGGGCACAGCTCGCGCACCCTGCGCACAAGCGTGCTCACCGGGCTTCTCAAGAGCAAACGGTCGAAGCAGTCCTTGTCCAGCCGGAAAGCCCTTGCGGTCGTCACGATCGGTCACACCACGACGGACGAGACGTGCCTCACGCTGAGTCTGCTGCGCAACCGCATCCCGCCGTCGATATCGTTCAGGCGGCTGGAGGGCGAGAGGTGACCTCTGAGGCGGTCCTGGTCGCATTTCGAGAGCCGGTGTGGCTCCACATGTGATGTCCTGCTTTGCTGGATGTGAGGCTACTGTGCCGTTCGAGGTTTCCGACGAGAGACGGAGTGGTCTCGCTGGCCGACATCTCCAACGCGCAACCTCTGGCGGAGTTTGCGTTCTTATCTAGGCAGAGTGGTAAGACAGGAAAAGAGACGGGGTTAGAAGAGACGATGCATCTGGCTGCATCGTTGCAGTATGCGGGCGTCCGCGTAGTACGATCGGCGCACTTTGGGCGGTGGATGAAGAAGTCATGCAGCGCATGACCCCCGCGTTCTACGAGGAAGTCATTCTCAAAGCAGAGGGCTCCATGATGCGCTGACAACATTAGAAAAGGTGCTACCACTGGCACAGAAAATCGGGTTTGTACATGTAGGTGCTTGAACACACTGATAGAACGTGTAATTAGACGGGCGGGTGTATTCTAGTATTGGTCCCAATATAAAGTTCATTGTAATACAAAGAACAGCAGTACATCCCTACCACAGGTGATGGATATTAGATTAATCCTCGATCTCCAAGTCCCCATATCAGAAATACGACTCCTCGAAATGATGGACTCGCACAAAACCATCTTCTCATCCAGATGCATAACAGGTTCCGGCAGGATGAACCGCGATGCTGTATTTTTGATACGTCGTTCCGGGGCTCGAGAAGCAACTGACGTGTTTATAGGCCCAAAATGCCCCTTCGCGCGTCCAACCTCCTCTTCGAATACTTTATGCCAGAAACGGGTTTCAAATTTTCCTTGGCGCAAGGGCGTTGCTGTGACCTGCATCGCTTCTTGCCCTCACCTAGAAGCACCTAAATTTTCTGGTCTGAAAATGTGATACATAGAAAGGGGCGGTCAAAGCGCACATAGGGTTTGTTAGGTGCGGATACTGCACTATTGAGGGGTGTCTCCGTCGTATATGTCTTGAGCACTCGTAGGGTTTTGGTATCGTGTAACTGAACGGGACACAGCGTCAACATCCCCTGTGGTTGGAGAAAAAAAAGGCAACTAACCCGTGCCGTTTTGTCCTTGCTGCTAGTTACAAAGTAGGTTCTATCAACAGAGAGCTGAAGGTCCGTTGCGGTATCCATGTGGTGCGCACGCTCGTTGTTTGCAACTTCCGTCCCCGACGCGACATCAAAGAGAGCAACCTTGTCCGATTCGTGGCCGGTGAGGATGATGTTGGGGGTGTAAGTAAACGCGCACACTGTCGCTTTCGACCCGACGGGGTTGAACATGTGGTTCTTGAGGTTCTGTTGAGAAACGTGGGTAGCGAATGAGGGCATGTCAAGCAGATATACGAACGGCCTATGCCCTCGCCGTCGCGGTTTAATCTGAAGACGCGGATGGCGCCCTGATGGCCCATGCGCTGTTCGGTGATACAGACGACCCTCTCGTCATCATCGCTGAATGCAACCCGTTTTACCGCGGTCGGGAACTCCCATACGTAGACACTTGCCGTTCGATACGTTCCGCAAACGTAGCTAGTTATTGACAGACCCAGGAATCTGGATTGTGCTTATGCCAAGTGAGCGCTCTGCCGGAGTTGAAATTTTGACTCACAATCAACGCCCGTTGTATGTCCCAAGCCGTTCGCCATTATGGGAAAACCAGACGTTGATGATGTGGTCTTTTGAGCATGAAAAGAGGAGATCTCCCTCAGTCACCAGCGTTGAATTTTATCTGCGTTAGAGAATGCTCGTGCCCTGGATGTCGCCAAGTTCCCGATCGAGTGAGCCATACAAAGTCGTGCTTGCCTTGCAACAGAATCAGTCGCTGATCAACTCCATTCTATGTCAGTTGTAGACAACGCTAGCAAACGAGTCACTTGCCATCGTAGCTTTTGCCAGAAAGTGAGAGTCTACGGCGCGCGAGGAACGAGCACAGCCGTAGAACCAAGTCTTCGGACAAGCGCAGGCGAAGCGGCGTTCTCCGGCGCCTTGTTGTCTCGCGCCGCGCCATGCTCGTCTTGCCTGGCTCAGTCCTCGCCGC
>JBBPUG010000573.1:0-19282 GCA_038094535.1 Tubosaeta aff. alveolata | reverse complement strand
CAGGGAAACCCGGAAGGCGTGCGGGTAGAAGGACACTGACTACCTACGACAACCGACGCTACGACCTACTACGCACGGACTCCCGACACCGCACTCACTCTCCGCCTAGCCCGATCCCCCTGCCACAACGGTCTCCGCAGTCGAGCAAGAAATTGGAGGACACGTGTCCGCTTCTCCATGGGTGAGACCGTCGAAGGAGGACAGAGGGACCCAGCGTCCACGACGGAGCCACTGCCAAATGGCAACCCCATACGAGATATGAGGCGTGCTGTCCGCGTTTGCTGGGCGGGAGACGATAGCAATTCGCCGATCACAGAAGATTTGTCATCTGGGTCTTCCCCAGGTGTAATTTGTGCGGTTACGCTCCCGACGGGCTGTCGGTCGAGCAGAAAGTCAATCCAGGGATGAATGAAGTATAGAGAACCAAACTGTGTGAGGTCTTCCCTAGTTCTGATCTCCACAATCCCAAGCCCATTTGTTTGCGAGCGGAAAACATGTTCCGACCCATTCTGAGACTCTGATAGTGCTCCGAGTTTGAAGGTAAGACAAGGGAGCTTCATTCGACGTCCTACAAACAACGGGACAGAAAGCCCACTCAATTGGTCATACAATTTAGTGACCAAGGGAAGGCCAGGTGAGCGTGATGCGGTAGTGGCCATTTCCATGTCAATGACGGGTGGGATGTGTGAAGTCGGAGGCTTGCTGAATACAGTGATTCTGCTAGGAAGGCAACTGTTGAAACTGCCGGATATCCCTGTCCAAGCAAGGATGCTCGTGTCCCCCGAGCTCGTGAGTAACTGTGCCAGGAGTCGACCGAGCGCTTGGTCCCCCTCGCCATAGGTAATAGGCAAGGAGATGGAGAATATACCGAGAAGTGAATAAGCGGCGTCCTCGATCCGTGTCGTCTGTCGCGTAGAGGCAAGCCGAAGCTTTTCACGAATGTCATCCATCCCAGGACGGAGTCCCATCAAGGCCTGCGCCGAAATACCTGTCGCTTCTTCCATCTCTGAGATGATCTCTGGAGAGTCCTTGTGGTTACCAATGGTGAGACCCAAGTAAGGGGTCCAATCCTCAGTATAAAATCGGACCACCTTCGATGCATGGTACTCTTGTAGGGTCCATGCCCGCATGTTCCATATGCTCCTCATCAAGGCACCTTGAAGCGCTCGACAGTCCACTCCGAGAAGGTAAATAATCGTCATCGAGGAGCGTTCATACCACTTGAACATGCTGACCAGTGCTTCTTGAAGTATAAAATGGTCTCCTTTGTTGATACAATACGTATCACTCCAGGCCCAGTTAAACCCCGCCTCTCGTACAATCTTGCAGAACATTTGCAATTTTTCATGAGTAGGAGATGCATCGAGATCGTACACCACGATTCTGATGACCTGTTCGAACAGTGGTTCATTGTCTTCCCACTTGTGCGAAAATGTGGCGTAATGATGGTATTCCGCGACTTGTTGCTCGATACGAGCATCGTCAACGTGTGCGGTCATAGACAAGACAAGCTCCGTGAAGGCTGAAGTCTTTTCAAAGGCAGCGGCTTGCTCCGACTTGTTGCAGAGACGACCGGATGCTGTATTGATCAACACAGTCGGGGCATCACGAATGGTCTCCCCGATAGCTACGCGAATTCTTTCTTTTGTCTTTTCTGGTCTGATGTAGCTGCGGGATCGTTCTACAGGGTGTTAATACGGGAATACTTGTATGGTGTGAAGACCCTCACCACGGATCTCCGGATTAGATGATTCGGACATCTTCAACAGCATTGTCTCGAACGTTTGAGCTGCGTCATCATAATGTCCCATACCATGCAGGGCAGCATAATTTCTTTCGTAACCTAACCAAGAGGACGGATCGATCTTGATTGCCTAAGGAGTATCCATTAGCATGGACGGACCAGAGTGGATTGAAATTTAGCTACTTGGCCGGCATAGTGCAAGGCGTCCCCCCACTCTGCTTTGCCTGCGTGTGCCTTACTCCGTTTTCCCAGCAATTGTTGCGTGGTAGCAGGGTTTACCGATAGTGCAGTTGCGTATTGCGAGATGGCCTCGTCATATTTCCTAGCATTCATGGCACTATCCCCGAGCTCTTCTAGTTTACTGCTGCATCGAGACTTGAAGTCTGATGGAGTATGGTCATGTACATGTCGTCTACAAACAAGTACCTATGATTACTCACCTCGAGTCCAACCGGCTTGTTCACTATCCGTTCCCTGCCCCAGCTCGCTACACATTTGGTGGAAACATCCAATTGCATCTGCTACCTGGCCATTTACCTCGAGATGTTCGCACACAATTTGATAAATCGTGAATCTTGGAAGTATAAACTATCGAGCAAACAAACGTCAGATACACATGGGACGACAAGTAAAAGAGAACTCACACCGGCGGCAGCAGTCAAGGCCATCTCCCACGAGCCAGTTTTCAGCCTTGATCTTGCCCACTCTCTTGATAGTTGTGTCATAGGGCGCAATACATCGTCGTAGCCAACGGTCGCGAAGCTCGACGTAGAAAGACAGCGTTGTATGAACTCTGCAGTGAAATTCTAAATATGTAATGCACAGGAAAAAAAGAACATATAACAAAAGCTTACCAGAAACCCATGTCTTGATGGGTTCGCTCATATCACTCTCCTTCTCGACCATACGCAGTACACACTCGCTAGCCTCGTTGGTGCGACCCGCTGAAAAGAGCGCCTCGCACAATCGCTGTTGAATGACGATAGCAAGACCATCGAATTTCCAGCCTGAAATCTGTCAGAAATGTGGATCAATTCGATACGTTCGAAGATAATTGGGAATGTACCAGTGAGACTATCAGCGGCGGTGGAAAAGTGCGGTTACCCAGTTTAGTTTGCGCGCCCTCAAACGATGAATTGCACGTTCGTAGTCCCCACTCGCCATATGGAAGGCCCCAAGGAGAAGAAACATGTATGCCTGTTGGAAAGCATCAGTAAGGCCCTCGAGAATTTTAGCCCATTATTTACGCGCCTGGACTGGGTACAGGGTAGAGTCAAAGCATGCTGCAGGGATGAGATCCTCCATGCGCGATATCGCATCCTCACACTCTCCGGCCATAAATAGGACAACGGCCTAAGAGGAAAGAGAAACTCAAAGAGAGAAGTGGGTTTTATAGGGCACCTACCTTGATGAGAAGGAGAAGAGAAGCTTGATCTGGATGGAGCTGAAACGCAATGTCGCATACCCGACATCCCCTGAGCATTTCCCCCTTTCCGACGAGGACCGCACACTTTGCAATGTACCCGATCACGGATGAGCGGATTTTGATGGACTGGGTTTAATAAAATGGCATCAACGCTTGTACACGAAAGTGTAAAACCCACCTCCTCTGCGTCGACGAGTGCCACATCCCACTGTCGTAGACGCGCCCGGACAAGAGCTCGACTAGCAAGTACGTGATGGGATGTATCCTTGGACGAAGGGAATGCTGCGGTCAGCAGCGCTTCCGCATTGACGAGCGAATCGTCCTTCCATGCATTGAGCGCGTCATTTTTAATAAGAATATCCGGATCCTTATGCATAAAGTGTAAATGAGGCAGGTACTGGTTCGTATGAGGACGTACTTGGACAAAAAGATCTTCGATGATGATTTTCCGTTCCGATGTCGCAATTGCAAGAAATCGGTTATTTGGAGAGAATGAGAGTGACATTCCATTTCTGTTCCGCGAGACGGGACCGAGTTGGGTATACGTTGAGGTGTCCCAAAAGGTGATGTTCTCTTTTGTGGCATATGCTAGGAATTTCGCATGTTGCGGCAGAGCAACGGGCGAGTATTCGTCACAAGGAAGTGACCATTCCGAGGTGGTTAACCCGGTAGATGTATCGATTTGCTTGATACTGTTGTGGGTTTTGACGAGTAGGTGGTTGTTGAACCAGAGGAGACCACGCCGCGGTTTCGCTTCCAATTTGACGTCAACTAGCAAGTGCCCATCGTCACTGTTCCACACTCGAATGGATTCGTTGGTACTCGTCGCGATTCGGTCGCCTTGTGGAGAGTATTTGGCCGCGTAGACCGAGTGGTTGTGCTCGAGTGCCTGCGGTTGTTTTCGCGCTTCGATGTCCCAAATGGTGGTTATGCGGCCATGGGGAGAGACGACTCGGGGAGGCGAGTCTGGCGAAAAATCGAGGTCATGGATCGCTAGTGAGTTGATCCTGACCGCAAAGACTTGTTCGTAGTTGGTCGTATCCCAAACGATGAGTTCGCTATAGAGTACCCCCGCTGCGATGAATCTGCCATCTTTCGAGACAGCGACACTGTAGACAATCCACGCTGTTGGCATCGTTGCTACTCGTTTGCCGTCTTTTGCTCTCCACACTTGAACACCCCTCCGAAAACCGCTGACGAGATACTCGCCATCTGGTGTAAATGCGAGCCCTCGCACGTTCTCGTCAGTGTCAATTTCCAGGCGGTGCGAATATTCTTGCATAACAATATTCGCTGATGATATGGGCGATCAAGAGAAGTAAGGGAACAAACTGTGGCACACTGCCATTCCTTCGTCATTTCCGTATCGGGTCCATCAAACGAACGGCCGAGTGGTCGTTCAGAGCCGTCGTTTCTACTGCGTCCACACCTTCCGACGACTGGACGACGGGGTATGGGCGTTGACGTTGAGGCCCAGGGCCGCAAACAACAAGGCCTACAGCGTGCGTGCGAACCAACCGCGGGGAACTTTCGTTCCATCTCCTGCACTCGCTATGCGGCTAATGTCGGCCCGCAGAGCGCCGTCTTGCGACTGCAGCGGGTGATTGTCGTGGTCGTCGTTGTTACCCAACACAGCCAACCTTTCCAAAGCCCCTCATCCTCGTCTCCTAGTACACAGATGTGATATTGTGCTCTACCGCCCACGTTCTCGCTTAACGATCCCAAGTGACCCGGGTGTACACGCATACAGAGATACTATGTTACCGACGTGTTGCTGGAATCGTGGTTGAATGAGTTGGGACTAAGATCGAGACACAGAGGACAAGGACGAGACTCGCTGGTAAGAGGTGCCTCGAAGACGACGTGAGGGAGAGCATTCGCGCCAAAGGCTATCATGAGTTTTTGCCCTTGATGATGACGACTTTCTCGTCCCTTATTGTGTCATGACACATGTCGCCGACGTTGATCAACGTTGACTTTGGCGTGCCATGGTGTAGCTTTCAATGAAACTGCGATGGGGAGTTCACCTCGGGACTTGTTTGTTAGCAAAATTATAAGTATGCAACACGTTGTATCAATAGCTGGTATGCGAGCAGGTTTCAAATCTGGGGCTCAGTCAAAGTGCATCCAATGTCCTCTAACCCCCGTTCTACACTTGACGCAATCCGCACGCGGTCCCATCGTCACCCGATGCTTTCTACCCGAAGCCGTCGGTATCTCGGGCGTCCTCGACGGTCGGGGTGACCCATCTAGCCGATCTTGGCCCCTAGTCGTCAACGAAGCCTGATCGTGCATCCCCGGATGTGATCCAGCCTCACTTTCCCCAGCTTGCTGTCCGTAATCGGTCGCAAACTGGTGTGACGGCGTGTCTGATGGGGTCGCCGGAAAGAGGAAGATGTCCGGAGGACAGCGTGTGCCCACGCCCGTCTGCGTCGGTATGGACGACGTCGAGGGGGTGGAGGAGGTCGATGACGAAGGGGGCTCCGTGAGCACGCTAAACGGTGCAGGAGACGGGGCATGGAGTCCGTCTGGACTATCCGCGGACGCCGTCATGATATGTATCGAGGGCAGATGTGTTTTGGTCGACCACGGTCGCGCGCTACCCGGATGCACATGCACGCGAAGCATCTGTGGGTCCTCGCAGTCGACAGCCTGTGACCAAGTCCTGTCTTTAGCCGCCGTCCACGACCAGAGCCCACGCATGACATGTCTAGGGGACGTCTCACCATGTGTTCGTCAACGCGGCCCTGAGGCCCAGCACCCGGCTCGGACGAGAAGTCGACCGTGACGGACAGTGGACTGGTAATCGAGAGCTCCCTGGCTTGCTTGACCCAGTCGTCCTGGCTTGTTATGCGACCCTCCATCGTCCCGACGGGCGTTGTGGACCTGCGGCGGATACGTTCAGAACCAATCGGGACGAGGAAAGGACGTTTCTGCAAGCAACATCATAAGAAAACCGTGCTTTTGAGGTCAAAAAACGCACGGGCTGCCGCTCCTGAGTAGGTGACCCAGGTGAACGCGGTCGTTTGACGGTAAAGGGCATAGGGCGGAAAGACGGGGGAGGAGATTGCATGTCGACCTCCATCGTGGATGACGAGAGTGCTGTGGGTTTGCTTGGTTGTGATGATGGATGTTCGGTGTGAGGAGACAATTGGCCAAATTTCATGGCGGGCCTCCTTTGGCACGGCCACAAGTACAGCCCACCCCTGCTACATATGTACTACCGAATGACACTACGTCTCCTTCCATTGGCTCTGGGTGTTGAGGATGTCGTGTCAGGGGTAAGTTGTGGTGGCGATGACGACGACACGCGTCCAAAATGATATTCTATCCACAAGAAAGAACAATCTATCATACAAGCTAGCGACGTTTCAAGTCTATTCACCCTTGCAACTTCAGTCCACCACGGGGTAACCTGGGCTCGCCTTGGGCGTAAGGCTCCCCAGTTTCCTCTCTGAGCAAGTCGTTCAACCACGCTCCTTGAGGCTGGATCTTGACTCCACGACTGGCGAACAAGACAGCAAGGTACAACCATGCCGCAGCATTCCCAACGGTGCTGACTTCGTCGGACACGTGCGTACTGGCGTACTTGCTAACTTTCTCGTAGAGCTTTTCGTCCGTGTAAAGATCATATAGGTGTTTCGCAACGGCGTCGTTGTCGCCCACTTCAGTCAGATATCCAGATTTGCCGTGTTCGATTTGGAGGGGTATACCACCAGTGCGAGAGGCAACAACAGGTATGCCCGCATGAAGGGCTTCGGAGACCTTGACTTCGAAACCTTCCCGCAACGAAAGTTGGAGGGCGATCTTGGCGTTCGCCATGAGTGCGTTCAGGACTGTCATCAGGCTGGTCGGTCAACCTGATGTCAATGAACGAAGGAAAACCTACGCTGATCGCTCGGCGGGAGCCTCATCACAATGATGTCCTTGGCGTACTGCTTGTAATCATCCGAAGCGATCAGGTTCATGACCTGATCATAGATGATGCTAGCATCCGGGTCATCGACGGCACCGTGGCCACAGATCAAGAGCTGTGGCGTCTCTTGTTCCGAGGTTTTCCCAGCCTCCTTCAAGAGCTTGCGAAGGCGAGAGTAGGAGTCTATGACGTTGGGAATACCCTTGGAGGGGTCAAAACGGGCGACTTGAACAATGTAGTCGCGCTCCGGCCATTTCAATTCGTGCATCTTCTCTTTGAGGCACAAGCTACGGAACTCCCCCATGTAGAACTGCGAGTCCCATTCGCCGAGATGCTTGTTCAATCCATCGAGCCTATGCGATGCGGATATGCGTGAAGGGAATTGTAGTGATGGAGATTTCGACGACTTACCAGTCAGTGGCCGCACCGAGGAGGGTGAGCTTTGATTTGGGCACGTCGCTTGGAACAAACTTGTTCACCGGGTGACTGATGAACAAGTCGGCGAGCTGGATGTTGTTCCACAAGTATTGCCACACTCCTTCCTGTGGGGAACCCTTTTGTTGAACAAGATCACTTCGGATCTCGATATGTGAGCGGTAGATAATGGGAAGTTCGGGCCTGACTTTCTTAATCAGGGGAATGAGACCGGGCATCTGCGGGTCATCTTTCTCCGCTGTGAGTTGTCAAGGTACCAGGAGACACAAAATGGGCTTACCAATGAAGGCGACATCAACACCGCCGGGAGCGAGTGGTCCACCATCAGCGGTCCACCTAAGACCGTTCTTCAGGATCCAGGCGTCAAATTGGGCCTTGGCTTCGTCCGTAAGGCGCAGATCGGGAGCCGCAACACCTTGAAGGATGTTGTGGTTGTTCTTCGTCGTGCGGAATACGCTCGGGGACGGGTTCGGGACATACCTAGCAACGTATGCATCATCGATTCAACGTCTGAGCAAGTGTCAGATGAAAGGAAGCGCACCATGCCGCATCGACGTCCAATGCCGTCAAGAACCTGATCAAAGCATGACGCATCTATAGAAGTCGTGGGTAAGCGAAAATGAGACCCTTGCGTGAATGGGGTACGACTTACCAGAGCGACTCCACCTAATCACGACATCACGGTTGCCAATCAGATTCTGATACGGTATTAGATCTAGATCACACACCTCCCTGAGGGGTCGATGAGAAAAATCCGATCTTGATTTTTTTCTCGCGCAATTCGTCGGCGAGTTTTATCACGGCGTTCCAGGTGCCTTTTCCGACGGACTTGCGATACACTTCGAGATCGTCGATAAGATGGATCTTGCCAGCCTGATCAACAGTGACTTGGTTGCGGGGGCCGATGCTGAGGCGGGGATTGTTGTTGGGACCATAGTACATGAGACATTTGCGAGCAGCGGAATCAGCTTGTTCATCAAGGGTGCGTGGGATAGGTAACCTGGTATTGACACCGGCTTGAAGGTCGTTATCTAACAGAGGGGAGGGATTGACGAGGACAGTAGGAGTCTCCGCTCCAGACGGAACGTAGGAGCCAGTAGTGGAAGAGATGCGGTGCTTGATGTTGAGGCTGGTGAGGGAATCAGTGTGGAAAGGCTTGATGTTGAAGACGATGGGAACAATATCAAGCTCGAGCCACAGTCTGGTGCAAAGATTGGGGGCCTGATAAGAGCGATCAGAAACGCGATTCAGGAATGCGAGATGAAATAACGGACCTCCTTGAGGAGGCTGAGGGTAACACCGGCACCGAGGAATTTTGAAAGGTGTTCTCGGGAGAACGCCTTGAACGTGTCGAGGACGTAGGTCTCGATCTCAGATGCATTTTTCACAGGGTTGCTGGGGTTGTATGTGAGGATGGAAGACGTAAAATCGATGCTATAGACTGAGTCGTGAACTGAGATGGCGATCTCATAGAATTTACTGCCAGGGACGATCGAGCCGGCAATACCAGCCCACAACGGCTGGAGAGTAGATGAGATGACGTTGTCGGGGAGAAGGGGATGGCTTACTGTGAGGCTAGAGTGGACGGAGGGTCTCTTCCCAGTGGTGATGTTGGAGAGTCTGCGCCGGACGTGGGTAGATCCCTTTGATTCAAAGTTGACGGTGGACATGGTGGCACAGGAATGAGAAAGAGAGAGGGTGATGGGACTATTTAAGAGGATGGCGATGATAATCGCTTCAGGGAGTGATGGATAGAGAACGGCCCTGCAAGATCTGGGAAAGACCCTGAACAGTCGGGATATGAAATAACCTGCTTGGCGGGTGTATGAACAGAGTTTTCGGGGTCTTGTAGACCACGTGTTTGCCTCTTGATGGACTCTGTGACCCCAGACACGCTTCTCATGGCTTGCCGTGCGTGCGGCGCCGCTCACCTTGCGCGCGACGATACCAGCTTGCTCGTCTGCACCAGCTGTGGTACCTTGGCAGATCCCGCACAGACCATCCTCGCAGACGGCGATGGACATCCGTACACGGTTTCGTATTCCATGCCACGTACCAGAAAGGGCTGGCACCTTGCCCAGACGAAGCAGGACCGCGACAGAAAGAACACGGTCGGTATACGTCCTTGTCTTGAGCGTGACTCACACCGCCTCCAGATCGCCATGAGTGTGTTCATCAGCTCTGCTCTCTCAAGGCTTAACCACCCTGGTCTGTCCCCACGCGCAGAGGCCATATTCACACAGGCTATGGCCATGGGCCACTACAAGTGGGGTCGCAAAGCGAAACTTACTGCAGGCGCCTCGATCGCCATTGCCCTTCGCGAGGCACGTAAATCAAATTCTCTTCGTGACATCGCTTTCCTTCTGGATGACTCCACAGTTTCCCTCGCGCGCGCCTTCCAGTCCGTGATTGCCCTCCTCGATTTCCCCCTTCCATCCACAGATCCCGCAGTACATCTTCCCATACTCCACGCGTATCTCCACTCTATTATTCATCCCGTAACTGCGTCACCGTCGCCCTCTTCTCAACTGCCCAAATCTCTTGTATCCATTCTTGGAACTCTCTCACTACAAACAGCGATTCGCACCGCAACCTCATTATCCCAGATTATTTTCCATCATTCACCCCCTTTAGCACTCACGAAGCTTCCCACACTACCAACAGCCTGTGCATTGCTTATCCTCGGTCTGGAGGCCGAAACACGCGCACCACTCCCACATCTTGGCGAACTCACTCGCATACTCGGTATTCGGTTCGCACTCTCTCCCGGCGTCGTCTCTTCCCGATACAAACTCGTCTACGATCAAATCGAGGAGTGGATCCGTCACGTTCCCTGGTTGGATCAGTTTGTCTACAAGGGTAAAGGTCGCGGCGCCGCTGCGCGCTCAAAGGCTCCAAAACGAGCTATTGTTGCCAAGGGAATCAAAGATGTCATTCAATTTCATGAAGAAATATGGTTGAGCCACGCCCAGAACCTGCAAAAAGTAAATTTAGACTTGGAGTTCGGCTCTGGCGACTCGGAGAACGATGAAGGGGGTGATGATGAGGGCACTGATGCCCCGGCGGCCGCATCATCCTCGAACACGAGCCCCGATGTTTCCGTCATCGCTCCACCTCCCGAAAAGCAGCGCAAGGGCGTGAAGAAGGGTAAGGCGATGCGAGCAGCGTTTGAATTCTTGCTCGATCCAGTGTCGTCTCGCTATCTGGACGCGACGACGGCCAACGGCGAAATGTCATTTCTGACACACGTACTCACTTGCTCACCTGAGGCATTGTCGCAGGCCCGAGATACGCCTCCGACTCGTCTTCAATTACTTGCAGCATCCCGCGGCGGAAGCACAGAGGGCATTGCCGATGAAGAGCTTTTTGCTGCTGGTGAACTAGAGGGACTGTTCAGGAGCGAGGAGGAACGAGAAGCGCTTCGGCCGCTATTCCAGCTCAATTGGGGTGAAGAGATGTCAAGGGAAGAAACTTGCGCCCGAAACCCCGTCACTACCGAAACAAAACGAGGTGCGGAGCGTGTTAATATGGACGTGTTGGGTCGTCTCCTCAGCGGAACCGTCGACGGCGATATCAGTAACGAGGTGTTCCTAGATTTAGACAGTGACGCCTGTTGGAGAGATCGAGACGATGATGCAGTTGCACGCCATCCGGAACATCCAACTGCCACAGAAGACGCCGAACTTGTCAGTGATTGGCGGCCTGCGTCCCCCGACATCGGTGGCTTTGGGGCATTTCGTGATACAGTGGGAGATAGATTTCAAGAAGAGCTCTAATCTATGATCCAGGTCCGATTTCCCGAAGAACTTTTTCCTAAAGTATACTAGGCCGTTTTTACAGAATGTCAAGCGTACCCTGTTTGCGTGCGGATTGTAAGTTGCCAACAAACATGTGTAGGATGGCGCTCAGGAACCAATCCGCGTTGTGCCCTGTATATCTCCCATCTTCTCATAACGCGGTGTCATAGGTCCCTCAAGATGTAAACTGTTCTGGTTCTGACTCCAAGCAGGCAATCGCCCTGCACGTTGCGTACGGAATCACATGCTTCGAACATATCTTGTTCGGAGAGCAGATCTATCGATAGGACTCTGAGCGAGCTTCACAAACTGGGTCAAGCCAGTTTCAAGCCGAGTAGTTTGGCGCTCCCTCCCTGACGTGCTGCCGACCTCATGCCCCACTTAATCCCGTCATGATCGATGTCATCGGGTGTGGGGTTCGAAACCGATCGGGAAAACCTGTCGGACGTTTACGTTGATGCGAGTGCTGTGCATGTAGTCCTTGTAAGGCTCCCAGTCCGTGTCCCCGCCATCGTCCTCGGGTGATGGCGAAAAGTGTTGCGGAAGTGTTGCTTCCAGTATCCTCGGGACCCCTTGAGGATCATGAAATCAGTTTCGGCGAATGACATGAATGAAACGACTGACCATGGTAGGCCCGTCTGCATGCTGGGCCAGACATGATCAACACGTCTCCAGACCGAAGGAGAATTGGGATCGGCTCAATATCCCGAGTGAGACCTCCGATCAAGAAAATGGCAGCGTTCCCTAATCTGTCGAAGCACGTCATCGCGATGGGAAAGCGACAATAAAGGTAGATCACAACTTACGAGATGGACACCAATGGAGAGGTTGCGCAGACCTCTGAGCGGTCGACATGGGCCATCAACGTATCCTGCGACATGACGTGCTGATCAAAACCTTGTTTCGGCGATATGAACGGGACGTACCTTGATCTGATAATAGTTGATAATGCCAGCATCGGGTTCTGGAAGACGGGTAAGTCTCGGTGTGAGAACGAGCAGGGCAACACACCGTAGGTGTCTTTCCACGTCCACCAGTCATCGTCGGCCCATCCGTCGCGGTCATCTTTGGAAAAGACTTTTTCCCAAGGCACGGTGTCGACAGCGCGCCTGCAGAGATCTCGGAGGAAGGGGTCTATTTCACCCTTGCCCCTAGAGAAGTCATATTGCTTGGTCCCCCAGTGATATGACCAGCCAATATTTGCCCATCGCAATTTAGTTACGAGATCTGACGGGGAAAAGTCTGTTACCGTCGTCGATGGTTCTGGGGGAGGTTTAGGAAGTGATTGAAGGGTAGAAAAGTTGTCTACAGATGCGGGATCGTTGGCGATGAGCTGGCGTGGGCTCGACGACGAAGATCGAGGGAGGGTTTCGTTGTTGAGCGACGCTTTCGTTCGGATGAGGGATGAGTCGGAACCCGTGATGCGGGATTGAAGATGGGCGTTCCAGATGCCCTCGGGTGGAATGATGTAATGAGCGTCAAGATTTGTTTCGTTTGGATTGCGCGCGTGGTCGCGCAGTGACCACCTGACGAGGCGACGCTGACCTTCCGGTGAGACGAATGCGGGAAGTAATACAAGTCCTAATAGAAATCGGCGACTTATCAATACTGGACGACAATGTTCGTGCGTCTCACCTGGCCTATCTGGGAGCACAAACACGACATGTTCCTCTGTTGATATTGGAGTAGGCCGATAGAGCGTGGATGGCTTCACGTTGGTGAGATCTAGTACGTCGGATAGATCGAGTGGGGGAAATTTGGCTTTGTATTTCTTTTCTGCTGCTCTAAATGCGGACCAGTCCTTGTCAGTGACTGGCTGTCTATTTTTCGTGGACTTGTAGTGCAGTCTGCGGGCTTTCTTATACTCTCTGCTTTGGGGGGAGAGACTCATAGATCCTTCTACAAACACGAACAAACACGGTGCCGGCGAGTAAATTTGCCGAAGGTCATAGTCAGCGTATGGTGCTCGTCCTCGACTGCGCTGACCGCCATGTCGCTGTGGTTGCCCCGTTCGCAGCATCCCGTCATATTCCGTGCAGCTAATCCACGCCATCTCCCACTCCGGCCACTCTCACATCTCATCCTCGCTCGCTCACCCGCCCCCGTGTTTTTGTTCGCGCGTCACCCACCTCGACTCCAATATCCCCCAGCAAGGTTCGAGTCGACGAGCGTAGCACAAAGCTCTTCGCAAGATCCAAAGCCAACTCCGCCGGCGCCAAAAGGGGACGCGCCTCTGCTCACACGGGCATGGAAGAAAGTGAAGCATGAAGCCCAACATTACTGGCATGGTTCAAAGCTACTCGTCTCCGAAGTTCGCATCTCTGCCAGACTACAATGGAAGATTCTTCACGGTGAAAGCTTGACACGCAGAGAACGCCGACAGGTGTGCCTTTTCCTTTCACATGGGTGCTCGTCTGACCAGAAACGCGTGGTATAGCTCAGAAGGACTACGCAGGACCTACTCAAGCTCGTCCCGTTTGCTGCCTTTGTCATCATACCCTTCATGGAACTCCTTCTCCCCGTCGCACTCAAATTGTTCCCCAATATGTTGCCCTCCACCTTCGAAGACAAGTTTGCAGCTGTAAATACTTCATGTGCTTGAGTTCTCATGATGGCTCACAATTAGCATTCAGGAAGAGAAGCAGCGTAAACTCCTCAGGGTGAGGTTGGAGATGGCCAAGTTCCTCCAGGAAACCCTGCGAGAATCCGGTCTTAAAGCGAACGCACACATCCTCGGCACAGACGCTTTCAAGGAGTTCTTCAGGAAGGTCCGCTCAACTGGCGAGTCCCCATCTGCGTCCGACATCATCAACGTCGCCAAACTTTTTGATGACGACCTCACCCTTGACAACCTTTCGCGTCCGCAACTCGTCTCAATGTGTAGATATATGGGTATCAACGCGTTTGGCACGGATAACTTTCTCAGGGGTGCTATTCACTCCCGTCTCATGAACCTCAGGAGGGACGATCAAGCGATCTATGCTGAGGGTGTCGACGAACTATCTACGTCGGAACTCCAGGCAGCCTGTCAGTCAAGAGGAATCCGTACCAGTGGGGTATCTCCCGCGAGATTACGAGATGAGCTTTCGACGTGGATCCAGCTCCACTTACACAACCGTGTTTCTGGCGTGCTTCTCATTCTTGGACGAGCGTTCAACTTTGATAAGAAACAGGGTGATGACGTGGATGGCAAGACTGCTATTATCCAGAGCCTGGAGAGCGTCATGTGTGGTTTACCTGATAACCTAGTATGTCTGTTCTCTTCCGTCAAAGGGTGACTTATCAAACGAACCTGTCATCATAGCTGAATGAAGCTGAGCTCGAAGTTGATTCAGACAATGCCAGCTACAAGCAGAAACTCGAGGTGTTGCAGCAACAGGAGGAGCTCATTGAGGACGAGCAAGAACAGGAGCAAAAAGAGGAGGACGCACGCCGCGCGAAACGCCAGGCAGACGAGTTGGAATCACGTCTCGCTCAGTCGCTTTTGCCTGACAGCGAGGTAGGTCCGCTTACATGTGAAACTTTCAGTAAACTCAAACAACCGGTTAAAGCTGCATCCTGTTGTTGAGGAGGAGAATGCCCGTATGACTACCGAACAACTGAAAGAACTTGCAGAAGCAATGTCCATCATGTCGGCCAAGTCGAGTGTTCTCAAGGAGCGCGACGAGCTTCGTGCGCTCATGGAAGAGAACCTCCAAGCAGAAGAAGTGCGTGTTGTTGTCCTGAAATTGACATGAGCCAACGTTTCCACCCGTTTCATAGGACCCCAAGTCTCCTTCTGGGGCGCTTACCAAGCGTATCCGGACAATGCTCACCAAGGTTGACAGTCAGTTACAAGAATACGATGCGCGCGTGGGCAACTCTCTCCAGATGATTTCGGCAGACGCGCAGGGCCGTATCTCTGTCCAGGACCTAGAGAAGGCGCTGGCTGTGATCAAGCATCGGCCTGACGACGAGGTTGGGCAAGCTGTCATTCAGAAGCTGGACGTGGACAAGGATGGGTATGTTGAGATTGAGCATGTGCTCGGGTTGGTGCGCGAGGAAGGTCTTGGTGAGTGTGCCCATCATTGGTTTGCTCAGAGGGCGATGTTTTGATTGGTCGTGTTCAGGCACTGAGGTGGATGATGAAGCAAGGACATTAATTGGCCAAGGCAAAGAGCTCAAGGATTCAAAACCACGGAAAGAGGATATTGTGCAGGAGTGATTGACGTTGTTAATGCCGATCTCTACTTAATCCTTATTAGACTAGACACGACTCATCTTAGCACTTCCGCATCTCAATTCGAAGCATTATTTATATTCCAGTCAGGTTGTTAGGGAGTACATGAACGATTATGTACTGTGAGCTTATGATGAAGCTGAACCTGCACATTTTCCTTTAGCAGGAGCGCCTGGTCGTACTTGTGCTGCGAGTGGAGTTGTGGAGCCACAGAATCAAGCCAAGTGTCATTGCAATTGGGATTGCAGGAAAGATATCCGGCGGGAGGATTGTTACCATTGCGACTGACTTAAAAAATACTTTTGGCGAGCGTCCCGGCTGAGTATATGAACCGCAAAGTTTCCCGCATCGATCATTGCCCAACCATGGTGTCCCCGTCGTTTGGCATTCGGGGGAAGAGACACGGGCGGATCCATTTTCAGCAACTAGAAGGAATGAGACACATGAATGAGGATTAGACCAAGCTGGACTCGCCGTTTTTCGGACCAGTCTTACGACAGCCTCGATAGAGCCCCGGTTTTCGGTGCCATCTTTGACCTTGCCAAAGTTGAGCGCGAGGTGGGAAGACGTAGTAGAGGACGTACCTGGGCGATCAAGAACCAATTCCAGATGCCGCTTTGGTCATCTGTGATACCTTGCCCCGAATAGGTTCTGCCGCGACCCCTGCGGCCTTTGGGCGTCGTCTTTGGTAATGGTGGTCCCGGGGGAACAGGAGACGGTTGTTTCACCTCGAGGGTCGATGGCTCGAGAAACGGAGATCGGCCCAGGGTATGAAAGAGGTCTTTTACAGGAAGAGGGAGGTCTGGAGGAAGATCAAGCGATTTTGGAACGAGATGAGGAGGAAGATGTCTAGCGATGGCTGGCTCTGGGTCTACAAACCAAGGACGAGTAGCGAGCGAGCGTAGTAGTCCTAGTCGGTGCATGAGAGCGGAGGTCGGAATGAGCCGATTCCGTGTCCTGTGATTTCGATGTGAACCGAACACCAACTAGTTGGCACACGAGCAACAACATGGCCGTACGAGCCAGCGTCGTCGTCTGCATCACTTCTTTCCTGCTCGGTGGCTCTTTTTCCTTGTTGTCTCATACAAGCTCATACTTGTGCAGGGTCGTTATTTACCCACTGGATCGCGGACTCGTTGACGCTCTGGAAGTCACCCGTCACCGACGACCACCTATGGACGGCCGCCTTGTACTACTCCATACTGACCAGGGCACCTGCACATGTCCTCTACGTCATCTTCGCCATCGTTGTGCTCGGTGGTGCAACTATCTTTTGGAGTTTCCGGGATGGTGAAGCAGGAAACCTCATGTTTGATGGCGGGAGCATATGTACGTCTTGCTTTCCTCGAGCACCTATACGTCCATCTCACCAAAGCCTTAGTCCTCTACGGCACGACCGTCATCATGTACACCTACTCTGTCCTTCCAAGTTTGTCCTTGTCCTGTTCTCCTTCGTTTCGTAACACTTTCGCCTCCAGATCTATGTGAAAAATTCACAGCCATCCCAGCACACACAGCAAGTGGCGCTTTCCCGCGTGCGCTCCGTTCACCGACGCTCGACCTCGCGTCAAACCATCTCGTTTGCAGCGTTGCGCTCACCGGTATCCTCATCCTCCAGGCCGGCCGGTGGTGGGCTGAACTCTCCGACGGAGATGACGAGCCCTACCTGGAAGAAAAGGGAGCCGAGACGACGGCCGAAGCCAAGTCCACCGCACCATCAGGTGCCGTGCGACCAAATCAGCGTTAACGGTTCTGCCCTGCCCCTTGATGGGACTTGGCAGTGCCGCGTCATGTGTAAAAATCCTCTCGGACGTCTTTCAGATTCCGCGCCTCACTCACGACTGTCACGCATTTACATCATTGCTGTCTTGATATCTCGCATCCCGAGCATGCTATCCTACCCGTACTCATCATCCAACTCCATCTCCTGACGCTGCGTGTTCACCCCCTTTGTGCGATCGTCCGTTGTATACCCAAGCTTTTGTTCGGCATTGAGCAAAACTGTGGTTCGTGGAATGGACTCTTGTTGCACTGTACATATAAACCTGTCCTTTTTTGATTACAAGTAGAATTAACCTCGGAAAAATGACAAGTAGGAGAAAGTGCGGCGAGAAGTGATCGTCGCTTGCTACCCTTACACCAAACCGTTCCGTATCCATGGCCAGCTACGCTGAAGAACGCGCTGCCAACATCGCGCGCAACCAGCAACTCCTCGCATCTCTCGGGGTAGATAAACTAAAACCCCAGACAGAACCCAGGGAGACACGCCATAAACCACAGAAGACGAAAAACAAATCTGGCCCGGTTGCGGGTCACAAACGCAAGGCAGACGCGGACTCGGACGCGGACGCAGCTGAGGAGCAACCGGCGAAACGCACCGCGCGCGTCGCCAACGACGAGAACGCCGTGCTCCAACCAGAGGGGCGCAGGCGGAGCTCACGCATCGCGGGCAAACCTATTGACGACCTGGGACGCGTCGCGCAGGCGCGCGGTACCCCACAGCCCATCTCTGTCAAGGCGCTCGTCCGAGCACCCTCCAGGGGGTCAGTGAAGCGCGAGAGGCGACACAACCCGTGAGCGTGCTCCGTTCGAGGGGGGGCGGTGCTGACGGACGGGTCGTCAGGAAAACATATGGGTCTATTCCTGGGATCGAGGTTGGGTCGTGGTGGGCGTCGAGGTACGTTTTCTTTCCACGTCAAGTTGAACTGGCTGATGAGCTGGGTGAGCCAGGGAGGAGTGCTCGAACGATGCCATCCATGCGTGAGTCGCATGGCGCCTGTTCCTCATATCCATTACTAAATATATTATAGTCCTTGGGTAGGAGGCATAGCGCCAGGCCCAGACGGCGCGTACTCTGTTGCACTTTCGGGAGGATACGACGACGACGTTGACGATGGATACGCGTTGTGAGTTCAATACTTGTCCCTTATTCAAGTCATTGATGATCGTCCTACAAGTACGTATACAGGTGCAGGAAAGTTGGAGTTTCCCAAACGATGGTAGAAATGACTGACGTTCATTGTACAGGTGGAAGGGATCTCAAGGGTACGAAGGCGGCCCCCAAAAATGTGAGTGGATTACTCGTTTTACCGGAAACTCTAACTGTGATCGTAGCTCCGGACAGCCGAACAAAGCTTTGACCAATCTTTTGAACGCAATCATAACAAGTCGCTCAAGGTACGTCCACCTCCATGTTTGCGCCATTTTTTCCGAATGTCCACATTTCTTCTCGGAAGCGCTCTGCGGAGACGGGCAAGCCTATACGGGTCATCCGAGGATACAAGCTACGCTCCAAATACGGGCCGAGCGAAGGGTCAGATCAGCTACTTTTTATGCCTACAGGATCTGACGTGTTCGTATAGATACCGTTATGATGGCTTGTACGTTGTAAAGAAGGTATGCACTCATCTGAGAATGACACCGCACATTGACGAACGTATGGGACAGTCCTGGCTGGAAAAGGGCCTCAACGAAGGTGGTTTTTTGGTGTGCAAATTTGCATTCGTGGTGCGTCGGTCTGTATCTCTTGGCACTTTGCGCCTTGGTGACAGTTTTCGTTTGATTTCGTAGCGTCTGGCGGATCAGCCGCCTATTCCTGTCAAGGGCACGGACGAAGAAGATGACGACGAAGCCGAATCTGAGGAAGATGACAATGCATCCGACGACGAAGGACATGCATCCTAGATCGTCTTTGTGGTTATAGGTGCTTCTCGCAAATATTGTTCTATATATCAATGTTGAATAG
>JBBPUG010000572.1:0-19331 GCA_038094535.1 Tubosaeta aff. alveolata | reverse complement strand
CTATTATAACCTGTTGTTTCTAACTCCTACAGCTTCAATACCCTATCATACATCGATCTTGAGCGGTGAAGGATGGATGATAGAGCTTCTCAACAGACATCCCAAGCAGATTCGAACATGCCTTGGCGTTGGACACAACACGTTCGATCAGTTGTTGAGGGTACTAGTTCGCCGTGGATTTGCCACATCAAAGAACGGCATCTCCGTTGAGGAGCAATTAGGCATATTTCTCTATACCTGTGTAACTGGTCTACCATCCCGACACGTCGGTGAGAGATTTCAACACACAACTGAGACAATCACAAAGTGAGTACTTCAACATTTTTACAGCTATTACCTATCTACCACCCATTAGGTATTTCAAGCGCATGCTTCAGTTTTTTTCTACCCCGCTGTTCTACACCTCTCAGGTCCAATTTCCAACACAACATACCCCAACTTTGCCCATTATTGCCAAAGACCCGCACTTCTGTTTCTTTCAAGATTGTATTGGCGCTGTTGATGGCACACATATCTGTGCTTTCGCCGCTCTCGAGGACCATACATACATGCGCAACCGAAAAGGGTACCTCTCGCAAAACTGTCTATTCGTTTGCGACTTTGAATTCTTCTTCACATATGCCCTCACTGGCTGGGATGGCGCAACAGCTGATGCAACGCTATGGAACGATGCACATACCCATGACTTGCGGATTCCACATGGCAAGTATCTCCTTGCCAATGCAGGCTTCGGCACATCAGACGCACTTCTTGTGCCATATCGGGGTGTCCGATACCATTTGAAAGAATGGCGTCAGGCCAATCTGAGGTAAATTTCAACCCGTGTTCTACCTGTTTACTAATCAGTTATAACAGACCACAAAACCGGGAGGAATTGTTCAATCTATGACATGCCGCACTCAGAAACGTAATCAAGCGTATCTTTGGTGTTTTAAAGCGCCAGTTCCGCATTCTCCAGATCCCCCTCAAATACGACATGCATATCCAGGCCCATGTTCCTGTCGCACTTTGTGTGCTACACAACTTTGTTCGCTGATACGATCCAGATGATTTTTTTGACCCAGAACTTGCCAATATTGACCACATTGTTGAAGGTGATGGGGATGGGGATGGCGCCATTCTTGGTGATGGGCCTGCAGATGTGGCTGAACGGAGGCAGGCAGATATACAGCGTGATAGGATTGCAGAGGAAATGTGGGTAGATTACCAGGAGGAACTACTGTGTCGTGGTTTGTAGTACTCATCGCCAATTGATTGTAATCCGGGCACACACGAAGTCAATTGCATTGAGCAGTAAAAAAAATACAACGGTAGATCATAAAACAACAAAGTATCAAATACCACCTGCAGCCCTTTTTGATGCAATCTCAGCCAGCTGTCATTGTAGCCACTGCTTTCTGTCATCCTCATCATACCCAACAAAAAGTGCAGCCTGTCTAGCATTCCGTTCATCGGCAAGAAAATCATTGATGTCCAGCTGTTGCTCTGATGAGAGCTCTCTGTGCCCACGGACAATCCGCACTGCATCATCGAAAGCATTGGATGATGGTATGATCGTGCAGACAAGATCCCTGACGACCACCATCATCTCTTGCATGGCGGATCCTCCCAGTTGTTGTGCTTGTGCAGTCACCAATAGTGGATGTGGACGCTTGTGTGAACTGTGCTCTGTAAAGGCCGAGGAAGCAGATTTCCTCTTTCCGCTAATGCTGCTACTGGGTGGGGTACTAGAGGGGGCTGGCGACGGCAAAAGGAAGGTGGACCTAGGAATCGCATTGGTGGTAGCATTCTTGGTGGTGACAGAGGCAGAAGAAAAGGGGGTGTTGGGCACATTGCCATAGTCATCTGGTGGCACATTCAGAAAGGCACTTTGGACGGCATCTGACTGCCTTTCCTCAGCTGTTGTGAGCCGAGGCAGTGAGCCAAGACTGGGGCAGGTTTGCGGGCGGGTGGCATCATCACCGAGCGAGCTGCTGCTAGTACCTTCTGTCGTTTGATGCTCCCCTTCTGCTGCTGGGCGATAAACATAGGCCCCCCTCCCTTTGTCAGGGATCACCGGTGCAACGTGATCAAAATGTGCGAACCCTTTGTTTCAAAAGGGCTTTGCAGTAGGGTGGGACTACAATAGCACATTAGTGGGTCAATTCATCTGGATAAAGTGAGTGGTGCACACCTTGACGTATCTTTTCCATACATCGGCTTGTTCAAGCATGATGTTTGCACCATCTTTGTCACTGTATGTAAACCCCAATGCGTTCTTGAGCGAAATCACAGCGTCGTAGTGTTTCCTCATCTGATAGAATATCAGTGATTAAATATGATAACAAGTGAAATAAACTCACAAGAGCGAATCTACGCTTGCATGTTTCTGCATCTTTTATGCCTCCCTCGAAATGTGGAAAGTCATTTGCTAATTGTGAGGCGGCCGCAGTCCAAATGGGCTTCTTGAATGAGCCACCATCTCCCGTTGGAGGGTGTTTAGCAAGAAAAGTGAGCAGAGCAGTCGTTTCTTTGTTGGTCCACTTAGCCGCCTGCTTGCGTGGCTTCCGACTATGGACACTTGTTGATTCGATGGGGTTGATAACATGTCCATGGGAGCATAGGGAATTGCCGGATGATACTGATGAGCCATCAGACATTGCCGCTGGATGTTAGATACTTGAAGGGTGTACTATGCCTTGCCTGCACCTGGCGGTGATTCGGACACTGCCGAGGAGGAGTCCCAAGCACACGTGATGCGAAGTGGAAAGTTCTAGCTTTGATTTTTTGTAGCCCGTTCTGGACCTAAGTATTTGCAAAAGTCCACAAGATCCTAGTAGGGTGATGCATAATTTACTCTAATTGAAGTACAATGGTGATGCAATATCTACTCTTTCCTGTCATAGACACCATAATACATCATCTGGTGTATTGTTGTGCAATAGTGCAAAATGTAGATACAATGTACCCATACCTGTGTCATCTCTGTACCTGGTACGATGTTCTAGAATAAAGTCACCTCAGTTAGACAGCATTGCTCAGTTAGACAACGACTCACAAGGCTGAATAACAACACAATAAACCCAAGTATATATCATCTGCACAGTACTATACTTGTTGATAACAAGAACTGTCACCCTGAATTCAATCTCTAGGTATTGAATACGATACACGATTGGGAAGTATGATTTAGATCGCCTCTCCTCACTTTTCAATGTGCAGGGTCTGTAAAGCAAGCTGCGCAAAGTTCCCCGAGTCATTGGCCCACTCAACCTACAAAATCAAAGCACCCACCAAAGCGAGATGACCTCCAATGACAGGGCGAGCTTCAAATCCGTCCACCACACCACTTATGGTATCATACCAGTCGCTCAGAGGCACACTGTTTGCACCGTCCGTGACATACTTGTGTACAGCATTAATGAACATATCTCGGATGGTAGTGTTGGTCATGAATGCTGCCGTCCACATTTGCCAGTCCGATTTGGTGTAGGAATGCCTGAGAGGTGACACATGCAGGTCATGTAGGTGTTGGCAGGAGCATGTGTTTGACTCACTGGGTATCGAGAGGGACACCATACGCATCTTGGTGAAATGTAGTCAAAAAACATTTAGAGGCAGGTTCCTACATACTGAGGACAGTGGCATACCAGTCAGTCTCTGCAACGTATATGTGAGTGAATGAAGGAAGTCACAACGAGGTCAACCTTACGCATGTCAAAAACAGATTGCGGAAACACAATCGTGCCAAGAAGCTTGTCGGCATACAGGTTATACGACAGCCCCCAGCTACTCGGAATGCTTCAGTAGCTATGCTTTGGAAGACAAGTGCCTGACACACCTGCTGTCATTTCCATAAGATAAATCAAGGTGTCGTCCATCTTTAGCAGTAGCATAATTCAAAATCTGCAGCACATAGCTGGCAACAATGGACTAGAAGAATTGTTGTCAAGCAATTACCTGTTCAAAACCAAAGTACTTACACTATAGTTCTGTTGGCTAGTCATGTCTCCCAGCATACCAGAGATCTCAGCCATAGCTTGAATCCCAATGACACCCTTGATAGCGAGGTTGGTCTGGTTAGCGAGTGCACCAGCAAAGTCGTCCGTGCTAATCTGATAAGCGGGAATGAGAGATTCGGAGATAAGATAACTTGTCCATTGATGGAGCAAATCCGTCTGCAAACAATCAGACAAATAGCATCCAGAACGGTTGAGTGGCATACATAACGGCTAGGGATCGACGTGTCTCCCGTCTTCTGGGTGTAGCTCAAAGTCATGATGAGCATGTTTCCACATTCTATTCAGGGTAAGGGGACTGAACGAGAATACAGTATGGTTTACCTTCTAATGGCATGTCTTCTGCAACACCATCGTTGTGCCCAATAGCCTTCGGGTATGTTGAACCTGTCCACATGAGCACTCATGACTACGGTCAGAAGCAAGGCTCACCAAGGTCGTGGACTGCATATGTTTGTGGCCATTGCCCCGAGGCTTGATACTCAAACAAACCGAGAAGAAGATATTTGCCAAGGGTAGGGTTGGTGTAAAGTAAGAGTGGCCAAGTTGGCATGATCACGTCAACCGTGTTGACGTTCTGACAAGGTCAGTCGAATGTGAACGCGCACCAGGATTCAGACGCACTCCGTCACTAGATATTTCTGACTGTGGATCAGCTGGAGTAGCAAGGTTACCCGTCATGAATCATCATACCCTTTAAGAACATAAGAACATCACTCGTGTTCCATGAGCCATCGCTGTTGTGTGATAGCGTGAGCTCCATAGCACCAAATGCCTGTCGAATGGACAGTTGGACTATTCCAGCGTAGCTGCTGGAAATGGCAGAAGCGTCCTTCTCAACTTGTCAAACTCCTGCGCTCTGAGTAAAGCATTAGGATAGTCGCCCAGAAATGTTCCAATCTGCACGCAATAAAAATCAGTTGACAATGAACGTGGACTGCAGTACGTAACACTAACCATCTCTCCAATGCCAAGTTGATGTTTACTCCAGGAATAAAGACTCCGGGCTTGATATGCGCCTCCGGTATCAATGTACTCGACTGCAGGATCCCGTACGTGTCCAATAGTGAATACAACAACATCACTGGAGCCAGAAACCATGCCGAGGTCGTGGGCAAAAGCGAACACTGGCCATTGATCACTAATAGCGCGGAAGTTGGTATCAAATGTGTTTGCCAAAATGCCCTCGTTCATGAACTGCGCGCGCACAACGAGATCCCGACCCGTCTGATAGGTCGTCGATGTTCCGTTCTGAAGGCAATGGTCAGGCCTGCTTGGTCCCGAGGCATGCTAACTCACATTTGTCGTGGAATAATAAGCAGCTCCCTCTGCGGAGTATCAACCCAGGCCAGAGTGAAGCCAAGATGACGAACGTACGCATGATGAAATCCTTGTATTCAGTGTAATCTTCCTGTGTTTGAAGCATGATTTCATGAGTGAAGATCGGTCCGGTTGTGTTGCTTTGCCAAACGACGACCCGGTTGTTGTCGCTCGCAGAAACCCACTCAGCACTGATGTCAGTGTAGACGCTCACTGCGTGTGCATTGCCATCCGTGGATGTTGCCTGAGCAGTGAGATACGAAAATGGGGTGGATTGCTTGACAAGATCCGAGGGCTGGTGCTCGAACGTGAATATAAATAGAGACCCCGACACTGCATGACATACCTCAACGGGGCTGATAAAAGTGAGAACGACATCAACCGGGCCAGCACTTAAGCGAAAATAAGTGGATGTAGAGGTGAACTGAGGGAGCAATGAGAAAGGCCAAGCATGTGGCAACTACCTGCATGCTCTGTTGCGTTGCAATCGTCGGCGAGGTGCCGGGGACGTCAGGGTCTCCGAGGATGGTATACGTCGTCCCGTCGACTCTAATGTAACCAGCCCAACCAAGATTCTAGTCAACGGGTCAGATGAAACTAAGTTACGAGGACACGCAATCATACCCCCGAAGCCCAAAACCGAGGCCATGCCTTATTCACTGCCACTCCAGCGCCCTGTGGAAGCCATGCAGACAGGTAGGGTGACCTGACTGCGAGCGGAATAGACGCAGGATTAAAAGGTGTTGCGGTCCACGAAAACGCCGGCGTCGGCCTAGTGAACAGTAACACAGATGCTAGTGCGAAGAACCAATGAGACAGCGCCATGAGTCGACAGACGAACCAAGTCGCAGGGTGAGTCTGAGTAAAATGAAAATCGAACTTTGAACTCGTTCCTTCTGGACGCCAGTGTGGAACATGACAACCACTCTAATTTAGGACCGCACCACACTCTGCCAGGCAGGCAAGACTGAGCCCTACAATCAATTATAGGATGCAAAATGATTGGCAATTTCGCACCAATCGCTGCTAGTGGGATTCTCTGTAGGTCATGGTCTTAATGCCAGGCTTGATCAATGTTGAACTCAGCGGGGATCACCGATCAAAGTCTATCGCTCAACATGTCCAATGACTACAGGACCGCGACGGTTGTCCTCGAGAGGTTTCTTTTGTCGATTTCAATTGAAATCACCGACGTTCTCGGCCACAGGCGAGCAGGGTCAACAACAGTCTTGGCCATTTTCTCGAACTCGCCGGCACTACCCCAGCACTAATAGGCACGCGTCTCAACCTCGAACACCTTCGGCGGTCGGATTTGCTGACGGTGCACGGTGATCTAGGGTACACCCGTACCGAAATGACGCTTCATCCGCGTCTCAGAGTTTAAGTCACGTCGGCGGTACCATGGACTTTCGTTTACCAGCCCCCGAGGCATCGATCGCCAACTCATGGAACGTGTCACCTATCCGATGTTCGCCCTCGTTGCTTGATATTGTGCGAGGCCCTCGGCATTGATATTCCATGTCCGCCATGAACTTGCCACCCTGATCCCATTCAATCAATGCTCATTTTTGATGAAACTTATTTTATTCTCCTTCCATCCAGCTCCGAGACGGCCAAACCACCCCACACCTCGATATTTCCCACTTTACGACACAGACTTACTATCACCTACTGTAACTTCAGACAGCACATCAACTTCGGCACTTTCTTAAAACACAGAATTATGTCCCTCCACAAGAATATATAGTATCTACTGCATGTTCTATGACCCAGCAAACTTGAACGAGTGACATCGATGCAGAATTGAGTGAGATAACAAGTCGGACGATGTCACGCAGAAAAGTCACTCTTGGGTCACCTGCCGAATGGCGCCGCGACTGAGTTTAAATATTGTCCGAAGTCAGTTCCACCTAGATTCTAGTGCGGCAAGTGGGTGGCTCAGCCAGCGCGTCGCCTCGCAGGTCGAGTGGAGAAAGCACCGACATCTGAAACAAGACATTTGACTCGCTGACCACGACTCGTGCGCGGCAAAGATAAAAACACGCATTCGCTCAAGTCCGTATGACAGCAATCAAGCCAGCTTTCACGACCCCCGCAGCCCAACCGGCGGTGGTCGATCTTAGTGCCGCTAGTCCGCCACCACACATTTATTCCACCTACGCCTACTAATGCGCCTCAGGTTGCATCTTCTTCTAATTAATTGGATAGACAGCCACGATATGATGTAAATCAGGCATTTCACTTGAATCATGTGGCCCTCAATCGAAGGTACCTCACCCGGTGCTGAACCTCATTGACGCGTTGCCGGGCTGAGTTTGATTTGAGTTGTGTGACCACCTGTGACTTGTTGTGACCTCTATGTGACTGTCCGAAGTTCATGTGCTGTCCGAAGTTACAGTAGGTGATAGTATTGCAACCTGGTCCAGACTGCCACCGCTGCCACGTGCTCTCAAGCTCCAGAGCCTGGTG
Source organism: Tubosaeta aff. alveolata (assembly GCA_038094535.1). NCBI lineage: Eukaryota > Fungi > Basidiomycota > Agaricomycetes > Boletales > Boletaceae > Tubosaeta > Tubosaeta aff. alveolata. The sequence goes on along the minus strand of JBBPUG010000572.1, from coordinate 11,544 downwards.
GCCCTTGCGAAAAAAAAAAGTCACCGGGCTGGGCTTGACAAAAAAGATTCTGACAAGTGACAGCGCGTGTAGCGCTTGGCGGGTTGAACTTGCCTGCTCAATCACCGGACCCCACCGCCGACTCAAAGGGAATTGGATGCGGTGTAACACACTGACCGCTAAGAGCTCGAGCGAGCCCCCGCTCGTCAAAGGGAAAATGGAAACAGCCGGCAACTCTGTACAGGATATCGTTTTACCATCCGCTCGTCACCCTGAGTGCGCACGTGTGAGAAAAAAGAGCTTGGTAGTTCAGCGTCCAGGTCCGCGTAATGTTGTCAACCTTTTCGCAGTCGTTGCACAACGTGTTCGTGGCGCACACTAGTCCAAATGGGACCTCCAAGCGCCACGCGCAACGATACGCAGGTGCGGGTTGGCTTGGGAACGACTACCGTCCACGGTTGCCACGGCGTGACCACCACATCGATCAATGCGCATGAACGAGAAAGGGATGCCAATGTAAATGCGTTCGATTGGACAGTCTAAGACATATTGTTGATGAGATGGCGTCACGTACGGATGGATGTACAATGCTTCTTGCCAAAAAAAAGGGCCCCGAGGCAAATAACGAAAACCAAAAGTCTTTTAGTGAGAGTAGTGAATTCGAAGTGATCAGACATCAACGCCACAGATGATTTATGGGGGGGGGGGGGAAAGAAAAAGGTATGTTACGGAGAAAACGAAGAAACAATATACATACAAAATAACATACAACTTCTTCTATGTTTCAATCGTTCTTGCCATGCGGTTCGTTCGGGTTATGACACGACCATCGGATAGGACGATACCCTCGTCGCGAGATCCCGAAGAACGGTCTTGACAACGCATAGCCATGTGTTGGTTCTATCCACCTCGTCGTACGCGCCATCGACTTGCGCACTGATCTTTCGTAAAATCAAGCGACGTAATGCTTTCGTATCCTCATCCTCCTCATTTCGTCGCATCAAAGTCAATGAGACAACAGAGGACTGTGCAGAGGAAGAACACGAGGAGCTCCCGCTACCGCAGTTCCCATCAAGCGGCGCTAGATAGAATAAACCAGATGACGGAGCAGGCAACTCCAAGATCTTGGTCTTATCTGGCGTCGGTGCGAAAAGATCGTTCACAGGCAGATACCGAGAATGGAGATTTTCCACCATGCCACCATGAACCTGAGGGAGAATGAGTTACTGCGGATGACCTGATGCCGTTGCTCGCTCAGCTCACCTTGAGTTTTCGCTTGATGATTCGTTCCGCTCGAGCGATAAAGTGATTCGCGGTGGAGATGAGGTGGTCGATCTTGAATCGAGCATGTGAGTTAGTACCCAAATAGGCAACCTCAAAGGAGGGCAATTTACCGCGTGCAGGCACTCATCGATGGCCGATAGATCACGGCTTGCAGCAGATAAGACCACCTGGGTGGAATGAGTACCATTTCGAGATAGCGGAGCGTCAGAAGTAAAAGACGTCAATGAAGGTCGTGAACGGCATGTAATGCCCTCCGTGTCTGTAACGGTGATGATCGGTTGCTCGATTTCTTGCTTCACCTGCCGGCCGACCGCACAGTGAGGATCGTCAAGGTCATAACAAAGCTGAACCCGAAGCGGTTTTCCCGACACGATCTTCTTTTTTAACCAGGCCTTGAATTTCGAGGCACCACTTTTCTCAGTTTTGGCAAGGGATTTGTAACTCTTCAGGAGTGCCCTGAGTGTGCGATCTTTGGACGACGATTTTTCATCAAGGGAACTTGAACTATCACGTGAAAACAGCTCCCGCTCAATCTCAACGAGGTTCGCGAGGTGTGCCTTGTACGTCGACGAGTCTGCGCTAAGAATAAAATTGTCCAACCATTCCGGCCACGGTACTGTTCGAACGCCAGAAGGAAGGGTTGTTTCGAGAGGTTGAACGAAATCCGTGAGGACTCCAATGTTAGCGTATTCTTTCTTTTGTTCGTCCTTGGCTAGGGCTGCATCCGGCTCTACAGCTGTCAACTGCGAATCTTCTGAACCTCGCGGAGAGGGTTGAGCCAATCGGAAGAATCGAGAATACAGTGCGCTTTGCATAGACATTTGCCCTTCCGCCTCTTGAGAAACTTGGTTCCACTGGCGGTCCGCAGAATTGAGGATCTCACGGGTACTGCGCAGTTCCTTGGCAACATCATCGACCTGGCCACGGAAATACGCCAAGACGTCGTCACCCAGTTGGGAGGTCTCCTGAATAATGGATGCAAGCTTGCTGAACTCTGTATAATCGCGGATGAATTGGCCTTGGATAGAAAGATACTGAAAGTTGTCCAAGAGTTGTTCGCAGCTGGTGCTGATGTCAAAGTCGGGCGGGAGGTGGCTCGCAGGTCCCCGGGATTCGTGAGATGAGGGAGGATCAATAGAAACCCAATTCGTGAATGATTTGATGGAAGAGAGGGACATGGAGGTGCTCGGGCGAATGGTACGGTCCGACTGGGACGACTGGGGCCGATTGTTCTGGCCCTCGGCCATAAAAGCTTGGCGGAACTGTGGCTTAGCCACCTCCAGAGGAGTAAGCCTATCGATAATGATCAACTACCACGACTAACCAAGAGATGTGACATACCCTCGCGAATTGCGTAGGTTTCGGCAAGACCCCGTTGGGTCACAATCTAGAAAGGCATACAAGACATCGATACATTCGCCATGCTCGGCGGCTACATGAATACAAGTCTCTTCATTCCTGTCGCGGGCGGAGAGGGGTGCGTGGAGATCGCGAATGAGATGTACAGCGAATCGGTATAGAAATTGTGCAGAATTTGACGCATCAGAGGGGCGTGCAAGTCGAGCGAGGCAGTGCAGGGGAGTATAATGCTCCCAAGAAGTGAAGAGGCTGACGTCGGCGCCAGCGCGATAGAGTGCGTCGAGTGATTCGATAGATGGGTTTGGTACAGAGACACAGTAATGGATGGCGCTCCATCCTTCAGAGTCGGGTACATTTACAAGAATGGGGCCGTTTTGCAGGGGGGATTTTTCCGATGATAGTGAAAACAACAATGCATAGATCGACAGGAGATCAGCGGAGAGAATAGCATTTACAATCGAATCGGTAATGCGAGAAAGTGACTCGGGGGAAAAGGCAGTGGTGGGATGGGAGGAAGGGGAAGGTGGGGCGGAAGTATACGGCGATAACTGGGCTGGGTCGATAGAGCGAGGTTCACACAGCGCTTGTTTGTTTCCGTTCTAACGGAGACCGAGGTGAGGGATTGCTCGGCCATGGGCGATATGACCGAAAACGAACCTTGTATTCGCGCCAGCGACTGCAGCGTAATGAATATTCACACGGCCATAGGACAGATGGATGGGGCAGTGCGAATTGAACGGATGAACGATGGTTCCGATCCCTCAAGTCAGGGCGAGATCCGTGCGAGAGCTATCGAGAGCATAATCAATCAAGCGTGTGCAAGACCGCGTTCCACCCACCAGCTGACGAACGACTTGAACTCTGCCGTCACGGGCAGCATCTGAGGTAGGGGTAAATGGGTGTCGGGGAGAAGCAGAGGAGGACGTACACATCAATGGGGTTGCACCATCGGTGTCCATGGCGTCGACGGAGACGGCACCGGAGCTGCACTCGAGCAGAAGCTGAACGACGTCGGGCATATCCAACCAGGCTGCCATACCCAGGGGGGTCACGTCGTTGATGGAGTCCTGGGGGGCGTTGAGGGTGAAGAGGGAGATGTCGGAGTGGGATGCGGCGATGCGAATGACGTTGAGACGGTCCGGAGACATGAAGGACGCGTCAGACGCGTCGACTGTTTCCCATCTAGAAAGCAGAGGGAGGTGAGTGGGAGAGGGAGAGGAGAGGGAACGTACCTGTCGGCGGTGAGGGCGCACGTGAGCACTGTGCGTCCGGAGGTGTCTGTGGCATTGATGTCGGCGCCAGCGCGGAGGGCGTGGTGCACTGCGGTGGGGTTGCCTTCAGAGGCTGCCTGGAGAAGGGCAAAGTTTTCAAAAGAGCGGTGTGGGCGACTCATTGCGGGTCGTTATTTTTTTGAGGGGGGAGGAGGGGGAAGAGGGCGGGTGAGTCGGGTCAAGGCAGTCGGGTGGGTCAATATAAGTCGGATCCTAATCTGGAGAGCGTGGGAACAAACGCGTCTCCGCCTCGAGGCCGGCAACAAATGGGATATCGACCCTGCTCATTGCCGCTTCCGTCTCGGCGCCACCTCACCCACAGTCGTGAAACTGGGATCAGTGAATGATATGATGATATACGTGTCGTGCTACTACAGTAGTCTGTCCAAATGGGTTCCCTCCCGTCACCTCTACAGAAACGCATCCCGTGATAGTGCACCCTGCCCAGCATACGTAAGTTATATGGTATATGACACCTAAAGGGCCTACTAACCTTCACTTGTTCAAAGTTGGCAGTCGCCCTATCCAAGTCCCACGCATTATTCTCCAAACAGTCCACCGCATATTGCGCGTTTAACCCCGTTCGCTGACAAATCTGCATTATCAATCCCCGTTGGGGCTCCGCCTGTGTCCGTTGTCAACGCTGGTTATGCCCACAAACCAACTACATACAAAATTGGATAGAGCATCTTGGAGCGCTTGAGGCGTCGGCGCAACCGACGTCTTTCCTGCTTGGCCTACTTGCTGAGATGCCACCGCGTCCCCCGCTTGCACTTTCATGGGGCCAGGCTTCCATGCCTCGTGGGTCGAGTACGCTCGGATACACCATTGGTCAGACAATATCATCACGTCCCAGCCATTCAACTTTGCCCTACGGTATCCATTATTTTAAATGTCAAGAAGACGCAGCGACCAACAAACCTGGAGCCGGGCGGAGCAGGCGCCAGCACAAATGCTCTGTCAAACGACCGGATGCCTCGACAAGGTTCTACAAAGCATGTCAAGGTTAGATACGAATGACATCACGACATCGCGATCTCCGGCCGCTCGCTAGGGTCATCTCGGAAATTTCCGCCCAATGACTGCCTATTGCGACATGATCGCGGCCAAGTATCATGTAACCCACCTTCAGTGAATTGCCCGTGGAGCGAAATGAACAGCTTCAAGCTTTCCCCTTGCCCAACTGGCCAGGCATCAATACAAAACTTCTCCGGAGAACCAGTGATTTCATGTTTGGTCTTCGGAAGGGCAGTCATGGCGCGGATAGCAGCTTCACTTCCAAGATGAAGACTTTGGAACGCCTTGTCAGAACCACCACCACCACCTAACCGGTTCAGGTTTCGTGAACCACCAGTCAGCCAGACCGACCAATCCAATTTTCGTTGATTCGGCAGCTGCGTATGTAGCCCTTGTATCCGCGCTCGAGCAGGAATAGTAGTGTTGACGGAGAACGAAAACGTCGCCGATGGATCGTAGGCGTCTAAGAGCGCGGCCCGCTGATCGTCAAAGAGCGGGAAAAATCTATGTTAAATATACCCTTATTCAGAACCGACATCCGGGCAACAATAGGAGCGACTCACCTTACAAGGAAATTACTGATAATGCTGTCTTCCACTCCAGTGATAAACGAAGGCTTCATGTCATAAGGAAAATTAGTCGCAGTTGGCCGCTTTTCTGTCCCTGGGGCCGACGATGGCCCGGGTGCATCGAATCCGATGGTTGCAATCGCTTCTTGATCCAACATGACCAGGGAGGGGAATCGACGAGCCATATCGCTAGTGCATGTGTTGAGGAAAGAAACGCACAAAACCATAAACCGGCTTACCTCTTGTATTTGTCCCCTCTCCCGTTCTTAACCTCAAGCTCCCGTAATGGATTGCCGATCATGATCAACTCCCGGAGGTGTTCCAGTTTGCCCTTTCTTCCAGATAGGTAGTCGATATCTCGCCAGACTTTAAGATCATTGTTTTGTAAGGAAAGGTTAGCGAGCTTTGGCAAATAGTGCGCCAGAGTCGACAATATCTGGCCAGAACTAATCTTGTTGTTCGCCAGGGATACTGTTTGAACCTGACAACAGTTTTCAGTCGAACAGGGGGATCAAGCTAAACCCAAGACTCACTGGTGGCTTGAGGTTGGAGGCGAGCTTGAAGATAACAGAGGCTTCCCTCGCCGTAGACCCCAGTGCACCGGGGGGCAAAAGCCCGTGTTTCGCAAGCTCCGGATCGTCCGACATGGACTATCCGTTACGGTCAGAACCACACAGCGTGATACCTCAACACCACTCACCTCGAGGTTCAAAAACTGTGTATCCGGACTCCACCTCCTGTTCACGAAATCTCTCCATACATCAATCACTTTCACTCCTACTGCGGGCAATCTTCCATTACCCGCTGCTGGCGCCGCCCTACGCATCCGCCCCATCGTCAGATTCCTCGCACTCGAAGCCCCACGGATCGAGATACCCTCCATTGGCGCACTCGTTGATTGTGTCCGTGCAGTGAGCTTGAATACCACCCATAGCCATAGCACAAAGGAGCCAAGGGTGGCGGTGGGGGCGAGCAGAGAACAAGTGTGAGCGTGGTGTTTTTGCATAAAGAAGGGGGAGGGTACGAGGGGAATCACGAAAGGTATGATACGACGATGGAACGGGAGTGAAACCATCGGCCAGGTAGATAGGTTTATACACAGCAATGCGAAAGCGGTCAGAAATGGAATGTTAACGAGACGGTATGAAACGATACGATGAATACGCAAAAATGAAACATCGAAAAAGTAAAATCTTGTATTTACCATGGAAGCCTTGGATGGACCTGCCTGGTGGTCTTTGAAGGCATCAATTGGACGTGGCCGGTGTGAACGAATCTTGGAAACGCCTTTGCGCCCGCCAGGTTTGTCTGCAGGGACATCCTTCATGCGTTCGTCTTTGTCAATAAGTCCGGCACTCCTGAGAGCGTTTGTGGCTAGTGCGCGGCTGCCCGTCGCGGTCGTCGGGCTCGAGAACATGGTGGTAATGTTGGTCTAAAAAGAAAAAGGTAGTGTGCCGATGGTGGTAGTCCAAAGACAAGAGGGAGTTGTAGTCTGAATGCTCCAGTCAGTGTGAATCAGGCAAGTCGTCCCTTGTTTTGGCGACGAGTGGCGGGTTGTTTGGTTCAGAGGCTCATGCCAAACAAATCCTCGAAAATAGATTTTATTATTATTTCAAGTGTGACTCGTGTCACGCGCCAAACCAAAGAAAATTCTAAATAATGTAATCTCGAACAGTGCTTGATCATCTCAAAACAACGACACCTAATTTTCCCTCCGTCCATTAGGCTGATACATGTACTGGTGATTCGCAACACTATGCACATGTGGTGGTTTTGTCCCAGCCGTAGCAGGTGGATTTGGCCGCCGATAGTACGAATTAGTGCCCCCAGTTCTCTCTTGTGGTTGTGGAGTCGTTGTGGAGATGACGGGTGAGGTTGCCGCCGCAACGGTGGGCATGGGGTAGGGAAAACTCCGAGATGGTGGTTGTTGCTGTGTCTGGGCATGACGAATAGCTGGCGATGGCTGTGTGGAAGTAGCAGGGGTCGAAGGAGCTGGAGAAGCGGATGGATGTGCAGGATTCGGTGGAGCAGTATGTGATGATGGCACAGGAGGGTGAGTGTTTTGCTGCACGGGCGCTGGGGGTTGTGGTGGGGGGGCCGAAGTAAGTGTTGGCGTTTGCAATGGGTTCTCGGTGCCCGGCGTTGGCGCATTGGGTGGTGGACGATCGGATGACGCCTGACTTTCTGTATCACGCCGACGCTTTGTCCCCCTCGAAGACGACTCTTTAAGACCGAGGGAAGTTGCTTTGATGAGTATCTGGTGTCTTAGAATGCCGTCAGTCAACATCAGGACCCGCGGATGATCCATTACCTTGTCCGAGAATTGCCCCATTTCTCACACAGTGTATCCCACGCTATCTCTCCGTTGGCACTTCGATGTTCCTCGGCCAGCTTTTTCAACTTTTCAGTCTCTTCATCAGACCAAGCCCCTTGGTTTCCTGCGCTTCCTGGTACTGGGCCTGCAGCCCCATATGAAGCCGCAGAAGTGCTGGGTGCAGCTTGTGGTGCTGGTGGGGAAGGATAAAAACCACTATAGTTGCCATAGCCATAGTACGGCGTGGTTGGGTACGCGGGAGTACTATACATTCCAGAAACAAATTGTTGTGGCGCTGAATGCTGATGTCCCATGGAGACGACGAATGATTGTGGATTCGATATTATGGAGGAGGAAGTCTGCGTCACTGAAAAGGGTTTTCCATTCGTTGACATTGGCGGGGTAGGCTGAAGTGAGGGCTGGGGGGTCTGGGGGGCTAAAGCGGTATATCCGGGGATGAAGGGGTATGGTAGAGGAGGAGGGTGTGTAGTTAGTCGGGAAGGTGAAGCGAGCTGGGCAGAAATATATCATTGAAGTCAACACAACAGAAAAGAGGGAGATTACAAGGGTATCACAGATTCTTTTCGCCTCACCAAGCATAGTTAGGGGGTCAACCTTGACGCCCGATCCCATCTGATAACACTGGGCGATCACCAATGAAGGTGTAGCTTTCTGGACACAGCGGATCAGCGCTGATATCACGCGTAGCTCACCTAGTTGAACTTACGATGAGCTCTTCGGCAGCACCATAGAACTCGGCGCACAAGTTCAAAACGCGCCACTGAAATTCGTAATATTGTTGATTGTGTGGATGCACTTCCCCAGGTGTCGGGGGAGCAGAGTATTGGTAAAACCCATGTGATGCGGTAGGCTGCTTTGGAGTCGCAGTATTCACGGCTGGTGCGTCTCTCTCAGCACCGGAACCACGAACACGTCTATTTTTCGAACCGCGAGGACGGCCAGGGCGTCGTTTCCGCTCTCCATCTTCAGTGGCAGATGGACCGGATGGTTGCGGTGGGACTGATGGTGTTGGCTCTGCGCGTTGCTTTCCGGCCACAGAAGTGTTTGGTGTCTGTTGGCTAGCACGGTTTGATCTGTGAAGTTGGCGAAGAAGTTGCAATGAAAAGCCATGTACCCTTATACATATAACGCGCGAAGTTAGACGGACACCTACTCGTCGCCGTCATCGTCTTCTCTTTCCAGCTGCTCCTCTACGACGCCCTCATCTTCGCCTTCTTCCTCTTCCTCTTCATATTGGGGCTGGACAATTGGCGGATTAAGTGCGTGTGAGAGTGGTTGATAATGTTGTGGATTATCCATGGCCGATGTGACCCCTCTGAGATCAGATATGTGCGTGAGCTGAATGGGAAAGTAAACTTTTAGGATTTCGCTGGGTGTAATCGAATTTTTCGGGGAGGGTGTTCGTGTTTTTGTTGTGGGGTTTACCCAGGTCACATTGCGACGTCGGGAAACTAAAAATTGACCCTCCGAAAGAGTTTATGTAATCATATATACCCTCAACAACGTCTTAGTTCTGCTCGGCACAAATGCAGTGGATCGGTAAACCAAGCATCAGTGGGATCTAGCATGCATATGCGTGATGGATAATTACTTCCAACCTGTTTTGTGTTGAGTCCCATCAGCGCGCGAGGGCTGTGAGTTGTGTCCCGAGTAACAAGAATTCGGCTCAGTTTAGCTTTAATATCCTCTTTATCTGCATTAGTGCATGGCGGACAGAAAGCTTTACTTCGTCTGCATGACAGGTAGCTCCGTGGTCGATTAATAGATTGTGGTGATGATGTGTTACCGCCCATCTTTGTCTTCTTCGGCCCCAGGTCGTAGTATAAACGGCTAGCCAAGAACTCCTCCAGCTCAACGGAGTCTTCTAACTTCACGTTAGGAGCTGACAGCATGCGCCTAACCATACGAAGGCCTACGAAGGCTGGGCTGGCTTGTTCTGCTCCACGCCGTCGCTTAATTGGTTGTTAGGGCAGTAAAACTGACCCTATGTATGTAACACAGATGCATGTGCGCGTCGCGTTGCTGGATGAGTGGTGCCGACGGGCATCGTATGATGGACGATGCACTTAACAGTTTACTTAGCCCTTTGGAAATTGAGACAAACCGTAATCCTGAACATGACCTTCCACCAAGCTCGTCTGTCAGCGGACACTCCTTCAACAAGGTAAATGCCCCTCGAATTAAACAGAGATTCATCGGGAAAAAAAAAACATCAGCAACGTAGGGGTACAAGAGTAATGATAGCTAGAAGAATACTCCGCTCTGCGAGTGAATCACACGTTTGTGGGTCGGAAAACGGCCGAACTGTGCTGGATTGAAGTACAAGAGGTGCACGCAGCTCGAAGTGTCTTGATAGTCGCTCGGAAAAGATAAGTTTCACTAGAGCACAGTGAAATCACTATGTCATTCCATCGATCGAGGGAACCATTGGTCGAGTTTCCGGACAATATCCTCAACCTTTTTCAAGTAGATCTCGACATTCTTGGCCATCTCCGACGGTTTGAACGGTTGCGGAAATGCATCGCGAAACTCATACGCAAAACTCTCGTTCATCTCCTGTTCAGATTGCCTTACACAAGGGAGTTAAATTTTTGGATTGGCCACTGAAAAATAGTCAAGACGCACCCTTGCCCTCGACACGTTTCCCCTCGCTTATTCTCCCAGTCCACAACTAGGCCCATCCAATCTTTGCATTCCGATCTAAGCCGTCTGAAACATTCCTTCTCATCTTCAGAGAGATCGACGTGAAAGAGTAAGTTAGAGGGTTCGTTGACACTTGTCGAAAAAAATTCTTTGAGCCTCTTCGCGAGCTGACATGATTCTGGTGCTGTCCACGAGTAGTGAATGTACTAGCAAGCATGCGTCAGTCAGACTCGCGAACGAACGAGGCGAGCTACTCACGAGTAGTATGAGGCTGCGAACCAGCACAACGTACTCCCTTCGTTGTGCATCCTTTTGCAGGACGCAACGCTGTAGCGCACGTACTTCGTTTGCTGCGAGTAATCTCACATCCTCTCCTCGTCCATCAATCTTTTCACGCTCGTAATACTTCTGCCATTCGAGGGCTTCGTCACATTTAAGCGCAGCGAACCTGCGGAAGCTCTCGATAGCGGTGAGGAGGTTGAGCAAGTCTGGGATTTGTCCGACGATGAAAGACGGAGAAAGAATGTTGCGCGCTGCGTAAAAGACGAACGAGGGCCGGACCACGAAAGGTGTATCTGGTGGATGAAGCTTGTCGATATGATCTGAGAACGCGGGCGCTGGTCAATGTCGGAAGCGGGTAGTTGTGGGGGAAGAACGGAACCATAGATAGCTCGGTGGCCCTTAGCATTGTATGGTTTACTGAAATCGATGGACGATGTGAGTTCCTTGAGCTTCTGCGCCAAGTTCATTTTCCTTCGGGCTGCATTCAATTTGTAACTTCCTTTATTTCACTTAATAATCCTTCGAAATCGAGAGGCTCTTTCAGCGGTGCTTCTGCTTGTACGAGCTGCCACTAGGCCGCGAATTCAATAGTGCTCCTCAAAGTTGGATGGGTTCGCACCGCACGACGCACCGCACCGCACCGGACCCCCAACAGGTATTATGTAATTGATTAGTAATCTGGCGTGCACGCTGCAACCAACAAAATTTTGAGTGCACAACGGATTCATTCACCCGGGCAGGACAAATAAAATGTAGAATAAGAACAGTTTATGTGTTCATGCCAACTATTCTCAGTGAATTTATT
>JBBPUG010000571.1:3515-19346 GCA_038094535.1 Tubosaeta aff. alveolata | reverse complement strand
AGAGAGACGACTGCGGAGTTAATCGTCCAATGAGAGAGCAAGATAAGACAAGACAAAAAGAGGAAAGACTGTGGAGTCGAGTCATCTACCTTGGAAAGGAAATGACAACACGAGGAAGTCATTGGAAAGAGAAAGGTGAGAGGACGAGACGTCAGTCTGGGATATCGCTCAGAAGAAGGAATAAGTCTGAGGATTAATGGTCCGAGTTATCGCCTGAAGAAATTGTCGATAGCCTCAAGAAAGAGAGTCGTAATGTACGACGACGAAAGAAGAAAGAACTAGGAAGTGCGATGAGAAGATTATACGTGAAGAGGAAGAAGGAAAAGAATCGTAACACTGAGAGGTTCGAGGTGCAACTTCTTTCCTTGATTTTCTTTATCAAATATGTTCTTTCTGGGCTAAACTCCATTACAAACAGATGAAGAACGTGAGGCAAACAAACATTAGTTTTGTGAAATTGGCGTTAGTGTCCTAATTAGTCTTCGCTCCTATTTATTGTGGGAATTTTTTTCTACTGCATATATTTCATAATGTATTAGGTTGGAGTGGTTCCCATTAGTATATGTTATGACCAAGTCAACTGTAGTCACTTACTTACATAAGCAAGTATTGGAAACACAAGGTGAGGCCTATTTCTAGAGGGAGAACCTCACAGTGCAGATGCACCCTTGTTTACACTCCTGCATGCCACCAATGTCCACATCATCAGCAAAGAGTGGTGTGTATTGAGGTTAAAAAATTGCATTGGTGCTGATCAACAAAGCATGCTCTGAGATTGATGCTGGGGAGGTATCTGCAGTCATATTCAATGCAGACAGCAATTACATCATCAGCAGTGGAAAGGGGGCCATTCATGTCTGGTGAGTGAAAAACAGCACATCAATGGCGATGATGGGAGTGGCAGCTGGGAATGTGTGCTGCATTGTTGTCTCTGAGGATGGCAGTTACATCGCAGCAGGGTCGACGATAGGTGAGGTGTTGATTTGGGATGTGACGACCTACAAACAAGTCTTTGTGGGGAAGATAAGTGAATACACTATCCACAGCCTTGATTTCTTGCCAGACTCGACCTGTGTCATCTCTGCCGATGGCTACAATCACACAGCCACCATTTGGGACATTATGAGAAGGAAATCAACCTCGCTTTCGCACAACCACCAATATGTTGAGGCAGCAAAATATTCTCTACAAGGCGATCGGGTCGCGACAGCCACAGAGGAATCTGTCTGGGTCTGGGGTTGTGACGATGGCCAACTACTAGTTGACATCCGAGTGGAACTGAAGCCTTGGCAAGGTCTTGTCTGGTTTAATGACTCCCTCTTCATGCTCACAAAAGACAGAAAAATCAGGCAAATCGATCCATCCACTGGGTTTACCGTCTCAGAGTGGTCTGTTCCTCATGGCAACAGCAACGCATGCATAGCCCTTCTGCAACATGGGAAGGTTTTAGCATACTCTGTCAGGTAAATGATCATGTTCTGGGACACTATGACACATGCCCGACTCAGTCTCATCCCCCAAAGCTGTGACATAGGCTCAATTGCCTTCTCTCCTGATGGTGGGCTTCTTGCAATTGCTGCATGGAGAAGGGGAATCATCTTAAGGGAACTTACTTTTATAAAAGTACGCTATATTCTTTTTTAGCTGTCTTTCTGCACTAGAACAGAGTTTCCTACAAGGAGCTGAACATTGGTGCCAACAATGCTGCACTCCATGCCTGGAAACATGATCAACTTAGCGATGTGGAAGCGTTACTGACTGTGGCATTACCAACATCCGAGAACACGGCTCATCTGCTAGTGAGCCGGGCTATTGTACAGGCATGCTTAGGACAGTGGGACTTGGCACTCGTCAATGCCCAGAAGGTGCATATTGCTCTGTTGTCACGGATATTAGCCTGACAATCTTAATCCAAGTCTATCAGAATCCAGGGATCCATCGTTGGTTATATTGCAAATTTTGCAAGCCTTTTCGGAAAGGGCGAAACTTGTAAAGGACATCAGGTATGCGACATTGCATCTCTGCATTTCCATTCAGACCATGTCACCATTCTCCTAATCAAGGCATGTACTCCACCTAATGTAAGTTGATGCTCTCTGAACTTCTTTCTTGCAGGCTGTTGTCTTGTTCATGGCCGGAGATCATGAGGATGCAATATCACGTATAGATGGCCTCATATCCATTGCGTTCTTGGACACAACATCCTACGTAATACAGGTGCGTGAATAATGAGCCATTCAATAGTATCACCACTAAGATCTCCAAGAGGCATACATGTACTTCCTTCTTGGGAACTTGTAGATGGAAGGCAGTGACTATGAGCGTGCAATACAATCCTTTGAAAATGCCCAGGTTAAACTTGGTCACTGCACGGGTCAGCCACCATTGATATTCTCGTTGGTATGTCTCATACTATGCAATGTAGCAATTTATGATCTATTTTCTGACAGATTTCAGGGTGGAAGTTCAATGATCTTGCAATCATTCTTCAACAACGATATTGTGAAGTACTTTTTGCAGCGGGTTGCATGATGGAGGCTAGGGAGTCTGCGCTACGCATGGTGGATCAAGAGACTGAGATGGCCATATCCACCAAGGCATGGGTTTCTGGTAAGCTATTGTTCCATCTAACTATTTGACACTTGGTTGAATTTCACTGCAGACTTCCTGCAAAAATGTCTTTCTATACCGAAGGACAATGGCAGCACGGGCGAGGAAGCTACATGCAACAGCAATGTGCCCCATTCACCTCACCCTATGACATCACTATTCAGGGGTTGGACAAGATTAAGACTGACAACTGTGCTGTGGAATGATACCTTAGCCGCCACAGTTGGTGTGAGCGCTCTTTTTCTCAGTATCCCTTATCTACCTAACGTTTGCGTGCCCTGCAGTTTATCCTGCCCAAACCCACAATCTATTGGGTTGTCTGTGAGCAACTGGAAACTACTAGCTGTGTGGTAGACACAGTTGCGTGTTTCCACCAAATGCACAAAGAAGTGGCAATAGATGGTGAGGAAGCGAGTTGGACACAAGGTGAGTGGTCATTTATACAATACCCAAGACACTTTCGTGATTACCCTTTGACAGACTTTAAGTCTTGATGCAGGGCCGAACTACAGGACCTCGGGGATAGTTTCATGAGTGCTAAAGAATTCCACAAGGCCATTTCGATGTACACGACTGCACTGACTCTGTACCCTATGGCCACTCACGACCTCTTGATCAAGTGAAGCGAGGCACATATAGGTATGGGAAATTGGGATGATGCCTTGGATGACGCACATCAGGCGAGTCATTTTTACTCATACACGTTTGTTGATGCTAATGCTTACTCAGATAATCAACCTTGATCCATCCTCTCCGTTAGGTTATAAGAGGAAGCATGGAGCTTTACATGGTATAGGACGCTATGATGACGCAATTGGTGCATTCGAGACAATGCTGTCAAAGATGTCCAAATCGTCCAACCCAGAGATTCAGGGTAGGGTAATCACATCGTACAATGTCACTTGATTGATAGCCTCTAAGGATGATCTCACCACTATGTCACAAAAGAACAGATGAAGGAGACAATCCATACAGTTATCCAGGCTATCGTCCGTGATTCCCCATTGGTGCTTATCAATACCATATCCAGTCGCCTCTGCAACAAATCAGAGCAAGCTGCTGCATTCAAGTCAGTGCCAACCTTTACAAAGCTTATCTCATCCATAACCACTTGCATCAACCATGCATCGATCCAAGAAGAAGTCGAGGCATTCTACCGTTATGCTATGTTGTCACACAAATGGGAAGAGAATGAACCTCTATATGAAACGGTCATGAGAATCCTGGTATATGATCTCACGACGTCTCTGACCCATGGGAAGCTGCAAACATTCTGCAAGATCGTCCGAGAGGCAGGATTCAACTGGGCTTGGAGTGATACATGTTGTATCAACAAAGTGGATCATTTTGTACTGCAAGAAGCATTGGTTAGCATGTTCAAGTGGTACGAAGATTCCGCATTGACGATCATCTTCCTTCTTGGAGTTGGTCGCCTAGCTGAGCGAGGCGCTCTGACGAAGAGTATTTGGAACATGCGGGCGTGGACTTTGCAGGTGTACCATGCCTCAAAGGTAGTCCAATTCTATACTCAGGATCGGACACCCTACTTGGGTCTCGATCTCTACAACCACAAAGATTCCCCTGAGATCATCTCCAAGATGGAAGAAGCAACACAAATTTCGGCACAAGCATTGACGTCACTTCATCCCGGCTTGGACAACATATGTGAAAAACTTTGCCTTGCCTCCACACGACAGACGACACATGTCGAGGACACTGTGTACTCGTTACTCGAGATCTTCTCCGTGTCTTTGCCAACTTTGTATGGCGATGGTGATAAAGCACTTGGTCAACTCTTGGCGCAGCTACTCATGAGCTCTGGGGACATTAGCATCCTTGCATGGATGGGGAGATCAAATAGTTTCAACAGCTGCCTTCCTGTCAGCATCACCATGTTCAACCAGCCTCCCACCACACATATACCACTGGAGGTCCCCGATGCCGAAATGAAAACAATGACTGCCAGACTGCACTCGCTCGACCCTGCTGCAGTTACAAGATTATATAGCTGACTAAATGGGCTCCCTGTGCTGTCGTTTACAGGACGCCAAATGAAACTGCCGTGTCTCACCTTCAAACTAGGACCAGTAGTGTTAGTCTCTCAGAGTGGGTCGGAATATGTTTTCCAGGCACAGGCAACTGCACTTGGGATTGTGGAGATCAGAACTGAAGAAGATATCTCTTGGCTGGATTCTCTATGTCTCATCCACCCTTGGATTGACTTTCTCCTTGACTGCCAGTCTCTTGAGGACGTAATGGAGACAATGGTGACGGATACTGAGTCTTCTGTGGGCAAGTTCCCCAGTTCTTCCAGCATCACATCCATTTCTCACCCATCGACGACGCCATGGCTCATAGCTCGCCTGGGACAGACACTTGGTGGATGGCCTACAACAGCATCCGCTTCAAACACTGTATTGCTCCCTCCCCCTGTGATGGTGTCGGCTAAGGAAAAGCAGGCGTGTGTCCTGCAATTCATTGCCCAACTCCGGCAGCCATTTGGTGCGCTCTTACTCACACCCACCCGCCGGAATGTAGAAGAGTACAGGTGAGTCGCTGCACAGAGCTTGATCAGGGTGCAGGTGGAACAGATTTCACTGAAAATATTGGTCAAGCTGATTTGTGGTGTGAGGATGCTGGACATGCTCTGATGATTCTCTCCCTGACTGTTTCTCTTTGGAGAGTTCATGTACTCTCTGTGTTGTCATTTATACTGTTGTAATAATTTTTAATATCAATGTGGTTCTTAGTGTTGGGAGGACTGATCTGAGACACACTGGAGAGAGGCGTTGGGGCAATGGTTGGGATGGACTACCTATGACAGCCATTGACAACCTCGCCTGGACCTCCAACACCATACATACCCTGTCGCCTCAATAAAACACTCTGTATTCATGATGATATGGAAGAGCTGATGCCTACACTGGTACAGTCAGCTTCTGAAGAGATATGAGTGCAAAAGAATGAGAGGACAAGACGCCGAGCACTGCTACCTGGTGGAGTAGGGGAGACTGGAACAGACCCTGGGAGGCTAGCAGGGAAACCCGGAAGGTGTGCAGGTGGAAGAACACTCTACCTACGACAGCCAACCCTACGACCTACTATGCATGGACTCCCGACACCGCACATGCTCTCCTCCACCTAGCCCTGCCTCACTGCCACATTGGGAAGGTCCCACAGTGAAGAGAAGTGGTTTGCGCCCGCCCGATCCGCTGTGGCCAAAGTTGCCTTGGCACACTGAAGTTTCAAGAATGTAGCGACCTTTAGGCATTACTAATTTGGCAAGGGCTTTGGAAATAAACAAACACCAAACAACACACCTCCTGTTATGATTTTTCTCCCTTCTTCGTCATCTCGTTCCATCTTCTTCTCTTGCCCACTTATCCCTTATGTAAACCTCTTTTCATTGGATGATTAGCTCTGCAGCCATCTCTCTCATGATGGCAATGTGTTCCCTTATTCCCTCGCATTCTATAGCATTCCATTCTCCCACGATAGGAATACTTATACCACTCACCCTATACTTTTACTCCTTACACTGAATCTACGTTGTTCTACGTACTTTTCAGTTGTCCTTGAGCAATTCTTGAGTCCTCTGAGCTCCTCGTCATTGTCCTCAGTCTTCGTCAACATCCTTTGTTCCAACTCCTTGGATCTCTTAACCCTGAACCCTAGTTCTTTGTCCACGACATTTGTTGTACTCATTCTCAGTCCTTGAGTGATTTTCGAGACCGTGTGCTCACTCATCATCATCCTCTGTCCTCTGTCTTCATTTCGCACATAGCTTGCTAAGAGAGACACTGTGGTACCTCTTCATGAGCATCCACCTCTCTTGGGTTAAGTTGAACGCTCTCTTGAGTACGCCTAGTGTTACAAAAGATTCAGTGTCTCCTTTAGCCCCTTCTGTTATGTAGCAGAGCCTATCCCCACCACCTTCCCCTTGTCATAGTCCCCATTGCACCATAGGGCAATCATTGGACGACCAACTGTCATCATTATAGTCACTAGCTCTCCCTCACAACCATTGGACAATTAATCATTATCCTCCTTGTCACTGCCCTATCAGACAACTGATTGTCGTCATCCTAACCATAGTCATCATCACAGTCAACGATCCTAGGATCTAGTAACCCTAGATCAACCATCGGGCGGCCAATTGTTGCCATCACCAGTCACAAACCCTTTGGATCTAACAGATCATCCATCAGACGGCCGCTCGTCGTCATCCTAGTCATTGACCCAGGATCTAGCAGACCTAGATCAGAAAAGATCTCCAAACCTTCATCCTCTGTTCACCCCTCGTTATTAGCCCCACAGTAACCATGGACATAGTGTATGTCAAACTCAAGAAACTCTCCACGCTGGAGCGCATGAGATGCGCTAAACTTGGTCTTTGCTTCCATTGTTGTCAGAAAGGCCACAATGCCATCAAGTGCTTAGGCACTAAACCTTCGTCCCCTCACCCACAGAACACTAGACCCACCAAAACCTTAGCCAACCTTGACCTCATCCCTGAAACCTCCAAGACCACTGGCACTATAGATGCCTACATCGATAAACTCTGTCGTAACACTAGGAAGGACGATGCTTTGCTCCTTCAAACCCTGAAAACATACCTCGAGAAGCCCAAGCCTGCTTCTGCCCTTGACACCTACTTTGATAAACTTAGCAACTCCGGGACAGATGACGCTACAATCCTCCAAGTCTTGAAAACCCTCTGTGAACCTGACAAAGAACCCTTGGATGAAGAAGTCGCTGCCCTCACTGTCCAAGACTTCTTGACGGAAAAGGAACTGTCCACATCTTCTCCACCCCACGTCCTCGTCGGATTACCCTACAAAAGAGCCCTCCGCTTACCCATTTGTCTCCAAGTTGGTTCAAACATTGTCAAGACAGTTGCTCTTATAGACTGTGGAGCAACTGGTAACTTCATCGACCCTAGCCTTGTCCCTGCCCTTCACATGGGAATCAGACATATCCAGAAACCCCTCATTGCCTACAATGTCGATGGCTCTCCCAACCAAAAGGGAGCTATCAAATTCAGGATCTGAGCTAACGCTCAAATCTCCTCATTCAACGACCACCTCGACCTCATGGTTATCACCCTCAGCAAGCAACAGATCATCCTAGGAATGCCCCGGCTCAAACAATGGAACCCTACCATTGATTGGATCCATGATATGGTAAGTATTAACAAGGAAACTTCATCCCGGGATGCTGTGGTACCTCTTTGTGAGCATCCACCCTGGGATGAGATTAACAAGATAACCCTTTTGACCCAGCTGGCCCAACAAGCGGCCAAACTCAAACATGAAATCCCCACCTGATGCCAAGACTATGAAGATGTGCTCTCTGAGAAAACCTTTGACACACTCCCACCCCATCGACCCTATGATCACACCATTGAACTCAAACCCACCTTTGTCCCAAAGATCACCAAAGTCTACTCATTAAACCCCGCCGAAAAGGAGGCCTGCCACCTCTTTGTTGAAGAACATTTGAAAACCAGTCACATTGTCCTGTCTAAATCCCCACAAGCCTCTCCCTTTTTCTTCGTACCCAAGAAAGACGGTTCTCTTCGTCCCTGTCAGGACTATCATTACCTCAATTCATTTACCATCCGCAACACGTATCCCCTTCCACTCATCTCTGATCTCATCGATGATATGAAGGACTTGACCCTGTTCACCAAGTTTGACATACAATGGGGATACAACAACATACGAATTTGAGAAGAGAACCAATGGAAAGCGGTGTTCATCACACCGCTTGGACTTTTTGAACCCACTGTAATGTTCTTTGGCTTCAACAACACTCCTCCCACATTTCAGGCTTTCATGAATCATATCTTTGCCAATATGCTAGCGGAACGTTGGTTGAAAATCTACATGGATGACTTAGGCATTCACACCAAAGACGACATAGAACTCCACCACACTTGTACATGTTGAGTCCTACAACGACTCAGGGAACACCACCTTTCGCTC
This sequence comes from Tubosaeta aff. alveolata, assembly GCA_038094535.1. Classification (NCBI taxonomy): domain Eukaryota; kingdom Fungi; phylum Basidiomycota; class Agaricomycetes; order Boletales; family Boletaceae; genus Tubosaeta; species Tubosaeta aff. alveolata. The sequence goes on along the minus strand of JBBPUG010000571.1, from coordinate 10,749 downwards.
AAAATCTCCAAATGCTCCTTTGACACCCCCCAGATGGAATACCTCGGCATGATCATTGGTCAAGGACGACTCAAGATGGACCTCGTCAAACTCACTGCTATCAAGGACTGTAAACCCCTGACATCTGTCAAAGGAATCTGCAGTTTCCTCGGCTTTGCCAACTTCTACCAAAAGTTCATTCCCAATTTCTCTAACATTGTTGCTCCTCTTGTCCTCCTCACTCACAAGAATGAACCCTGGTTATGGACCTCCCTTCAAGAAACTGCTTTCTGTTCACTCATTGCCCAATTCTGTTCTGCCCCAGTCCTTGCTCTCCCAGACACATCTTGTCCCTTCTCCATCATGACCGATGCCTCCCTGATCGCCTCTGGAGCTATACTCCTTCAGGCCGATGTCAATGGTGACCTCCATCCCTGCGCCTACTTCTTGAAGACCTTCTCTCCCACAGAACGTAACTACGACATCTATGACTGAGAACTTCTGGCCGTCATCCTTGCACTTGAAGAATGGCGACAATATCTTCTAGGAACCTTGCACCCTGTCACGATTATCACTGATCACAAGAACCTCTCCTTTGTCAAAGACCCTCATAAACTCTCTCAATGACAAGCCTGCTGGTCCCTCTTCCTCCTCGACTTCGACCTCGTTTGGAAAGTAATCCCTGGAACCCAGATGGGTCCAGCTGATGCCCTTTCTTGCAAAAACTCTATTGACACCTCCTGTGATAACACCAACACATCTATTCTTCCTGACCCTGTCATTATCAATGCCCTCGACCTTAAACTCTTTGACTACATCCAAACCTTGTCCTCGTCTGACCCACTTGTCCTTCGTGCACTCAAAGCCATGGAAGAAGCAACACCTTTGTTCCCTCGTTCCTCACTCCAAGACTGGTCATTTGATAATGGCCACCTCTTCTACAAAGGTCATTTATATGTTCCACCCTTGTCCTGATCCACACTTCTCCATAGTATCCACTCCTCTCCCACTACTGGCCATGCTGGTCAATTCCACATGAAGACAATCCTAGAATGTGACTTTTGGTGGCCTGGACTTGGTACTTTCATTAAAAACTTTGTGGCTGGCTGTGCCATATGTCAACAATTCAAGGTCAACACTCATCCTACCGTTGCTCCTCTGAACCCAATTCCGTCCTCATCGTCCTTGCCATTTCGACAGATCTCTGTTGATCTTATCACAGATCTCCTATTGTCCTCTGATTTCGATTCTGTTATGGTCGTGGTTGACCATGGCATTACGAAGGGGGTAATTTTTATCCCTTGTAACAAAACCATTGACGCTGCAGGAGTTGCTAAACTTTTCTTTGACAATGTATTCAAACGCTTTGGCCTTTAAGATTCCATCATCTTGGATCGTGGCCCACAGTTCGCCTCTGCATTTGCCCTAGAACTCGCTCATCTCCTCCAGTATGACATTCGACTCCCCACTGCATATCACCCCTAGACTAATGGCCAAACTGAACGTACGAACCAAGAACTCAAAACCTATCTCCATATCTTCTGTGCCAACAATCCCCACTCCTGGTCAGAATTCCTCACTACCACTGAATTCCATCACAACTCCACCCCCCATAGCTCCACTAAGACATCTCTGTTCTCTCTCCTCCTTGGTTACTGTAACGCTAGGCGTACTCAAGAGAGCGTTCGACTTAACCCAAGAGAGGCGGACGCTCACGAAGAGGTACCACAGTGTCTCTCCTAGCAAGCTAAGTGCGAAACGACGACAGAGGACAAAGGACGATGACGAGTGAGCACACGGTCTCGAGAATCGCTCGAGGACAGAGAATGAGTACGACGAATGTCGTAAACAATGAACTAGGGTTTAGGGTTGAGAGATCCGAGGGGTTTGGGACGAGGGATATTGACCAAGACTGAGGACAACGACGAGGAGCTCAGAGGACTCGAGAATCGCTCGAGGACAAGGAATGAATACGCAGGATGGCGTAGATTCAGTGTAAGGAACTATAATACAGGCGATCTGGTATATAAGTGTTCCAACCGTGAGAGAATGGAACGGTATGGAATGTCATGGAATCAAGGGGAAACATCGCCGTCATGAGAGAGACGACTGCGGAGTTAATCGTCCAATGAAATGGCAAGATAAGACGAGACAAAGAAGGAAAGACTGCGGAGTCGAGTCATCTACCTTGGAAAGGAAATGACAACATGAGGAAGTCATTGGAAAAGGAAAGGTGAGAGGACGAGACATCAGTCTGGGATATCACTCAGAAGAAGGGATAAGTCTGAGGATTAATGGTCCGAGTTATCGCCCGAAGAAGATGTCGATAGCCTCAAGAGAGAGAGTCGTGATGTACAACGACGAGCAAAGAAAGAACTAGGAAGTGCGATGAGAAGATTGTGCGTGAAAAGAAAGAAAGAAAAGAATCGTAACAGTTACGAACCCCAATTATTCCTAGCCCTGGGTAAAACATTCATTCCCGCTCTATCAGACAGATTGATCGCCCTGTCCAAGGCACAAGAAGAAGCCCTTGCTGTGCGTGACTCTGCTCGCTTGGCGATGACTTGCCACTCCACCCACTCATTCTCCCTCTAGAAAGTCAGAGACAAGGTATGGCTAGAAGCCACCAATCTTTGGATCCCCTATCCCTCCAGAAAGCTTGCTCCCAAACAACATGGACCTTTCGAGATCTCCCAGGTCATCTCTCCCCTCGTCTATCGTCTCAGACTACCTCCTTCCTGGAAAATACATGACACATTCCATGCTTCCCTCTTATCTCCCTTCAAACAGACAGAAGCACATGGACCTTCCTTTCTCGAACCACCTCCGGATATTATTGATGACAAAGAAGAGTTTGAAGTTGAAGCTATCCTATCACACAAAGGCCGCCCTGGTAACTATTAGTACCTGACCATATGGAAAGGGTACTCTCGGTCCGAAGCTACCTGGGAACCCGAAGAAAACCTTCATCATGCTCCCAGGATCCTCTCCACTTATAAACGCTCCCGCTCTCTAAAGTAACTTGCCTCTCCTCTTCGTACATCCCACTCCCTTTCCCCCACCCACTCGCACTCGGCTCAAATTAGTGAAAGTCATAGCGTGCTGCTGTGCACCACTACCTAGTACCTGATCCTCTGGCAACGCATTTACCATCCTGCTTCTCTCCCTGTTTCCTCTTCTGCAGCGGCCTTATTGTTCACTCAGTTACTTTTCCTCTCGAAACCAAACAAAGTCATTCTTATATGTTTAACTTCATTTCCTCCTATGTCTATTACTCTTTGATCTTGCTCATCTACTATGTCGGACCCATTGCCTTTACACTCTTGTCCTGTGCAACCTTCTTTGCTTCCGCCTCATCTTTTGCCAATTCTCTATTCAGCCATCCTATCTGATCCCGCCCTTTGGTGTATCATTCCAGAGGATCCTTTGTATCGAGACGATGACATTTTACGTCATCTCATTGGATTATTTCACACTGTGGTGCGCATTCAAAACCTGCCCCCTTCTTTTGGAGTTCCTCTTTGTGTCGCAATTGGGCAGCTGTCTGAACAGGTCCTAGACCTGTTAGTACTTAACCATTTTGCCGATCTCATACCTAGACTTCCCGTTTGACTCGTACTTCCAACCTTTCATCCCATCTTTTTGTCTTTGAACCCACAGGAATGAGACTTTTACCTCAAAAACGTTACCTCTTGTCTGGAAGGTGGTCAAGTTGCTCAATCACCTATCCCTGAACCACCTCTCCCAGTTCCAGCTCCTCCTTCTCCCACTATGTCCACATCTCACACCTTAGTGGATTGTCTATCCTCTCCTCCTCCTTCCTCGTCATCCTCAAACTCAGACACAATTGATATAGGACCTATATACTTCAACGTGCCTCCTCCTCCTCCTGACTCCACCCCCAATCCATCTCTGTTAGCAAGAATGGCTGATGCAGTAAACGGCACCACCGCCTCTGATGGCTCTTCCTTCATTGACTTCGCCGCCCAAGCTCGAGTTCGGGCTTTGTACAAACGTCTTGCTGATGGATGTTTGATACTCGACTCTCCCACCCAAGTCTTGGAATCTTGGTTTGTCCTCCGAGATGCCACTCCTATGGTGTGTTTTTATTGCCATCGTACTGGCCATTATTGAGTCGATTGCCCTCAATATCACTGCCCTCATTGTGGCACTCCTGCTCCTGGCCATAGAGCTATCCTTTGTCTTCAATCCTTCTGTGACTTTTGCCATCACTGGGGTCATGGACCACGTGTTTGTCCTAGCAGACTTTGTGCTCTCTGTAATGGCAAAGGTCATGTCGCTGATGACTGTCCTTATGCCGTGCATATGTCTGGACTTTTTGCTGAGGAAGTTGCTGATGTCTACGAAGAGGATAATTGAGCTGGTAACTCAATTGTACAAAGGAGGTAATGTTATGATTTTTCTCCCTTCTTCATCGTCTCGTTCCATCTTCTTTCATCTCATTCCATCTTCTTCTCTTGCCCGCTTATCCCTTATGTAAACCTCTTTTCATTGGACGATTAGCTCCGCAGCCATCTCTCTCATGACGGCAATGTGTTCCCTTATTCCCTTGCATTCTATAGCATTCCATTCTCCCACGATAGGAATACTTATACCACTCGCCCTGTACTTTTACTCCTTACACTGAATCTATGTTGTTCTGTGTACTTTTCGGTTGTCCTCAAGCGATTCTCAAGTCCTCTGAGCTCCTTGTCGTTGTCCTCAGTCTTGGTCAACATCCTTTGTTCCAACTCCTTGGATCTCTTAACCCTGAACCCTAGTTCTTTGTCCACGACATTCATCGTACTCATTCTTAGTCCTTAAGCGATTCTCGAGACCGTGTGCTCACTCATCATCATCCTCTGTCCTCTGTCTTCATTTCACACTTAGCTTGCTAAGAGAGACACTGTGGTACCTCTTTGTGAGCATCCGCCTCTCTTGGGTTAAGCTGAACGCTCTCTTGAGTATGCCTAGTGTTACAATGTCCACCGCTGCGTACATCTCTGCCCAGAGTCCGACCTTCGCCCTAAACAGAGACACACCATATCACATGATATTCAAGTGACTGGTTGACTCCACTCTGTTCCAGCCTTTTGGATGCATCAGATACACCTTAATCCCAAAAGAACAGTGAAAAGGAAAATTCCGAGCCCACGGAAGAAAGTGTGTCATGCTTGGATACACACACGGATAGCAAGCATACAAACTCTGAGACCTGGAATGCTGGACCATCATCTCCAGTCAACATGTCACTTTTGATGAAACCAATACCATCTCCGACTCCGAAGCTACTCCTTGGATCTGTGCCTCCGAGGATCAGTAGGAGGGACTCAACACTCATCCAATACGGACATCCGAAACAACTCCAGATGAGAAGGATGATGAGCAAGTCACCACACCCCTTCCAGCTTCTGTTACGATTCTTTTCTTTCTCCTTCCCTTATGTACATTTCTCTCATTGTTCCCTTTAGTTCCTTCTCTTCTCGTCATCAACTATGACTTTCTCTTGAGGCTATCAATGTTTCCTTCAGGTGATAACTCTTACCTTTGTCTCTCAGGCTTACTTCTTTTCTGAGCAGCATCTCAAACTGTCGTCTCATCCTCGTACCTTTTCTCCTTCCAATGACTTCCTCATGTTGTCATTTCCTTTCCAAGGTAGATGACTCAACTGTACAGTTCCTTCTTTTATCTTCTCTTATCTTTGCTCTCTCATTGGATGATTAGCTCCGCAGCTGTCTCTCTCATGATGGTGATGTTTCCCCTTGTTCCATAGCATTCCATAGCATTCCATTCTCTCACGGTTGGAACACTCAAATACCTAATCACCTGTACAATAGTTCTTCACTCTAAATCTACGCACCAGGTGCTGTCTGATTCCTTGTCCTTGAGCGATTCTCGAGTCCTCTGAGCTCCTCATCATTGTCCTCTGTTCTATCCAGCGTCCTTTGTCCAATATCCTCAGATCTCTTGCCCTAAGTCTTTTATCCTCGATCCCTGATCTTCATCATACTCATTCTCTGTCCTCGAGTGATTCTCGAAACCAGTGTGCTTCCTCATCGTTGTCATCATCCTCAGTCCTCTATCTTCAGTTCGCGCTAAGCTTGCTAGGAGAGACGCTGTGGTACCTCTTTGTGAGTGTCCACCTCTCTTGGGTTTAGTTGAATGCTCTCTTGAGTACACTTTGTGTCATAAACACACTCTCGGGTGCACCTTGTGTTACAGCTTCAGTGGGAGACATTCATGACCCAGATGAAGTTCTCAATCTAGCGGACAAGCTTAGCCAACTCCACCTCCAACCTCCAACTCTGGAACCAATTCCATCACAAACTCCAGTACATCCTCCTGCACAAATAGTCAGAGGAGTTTGTAGAGGGAGCCGTGTGTGAAAACCTGCAAACAAAAACCAGGATTATCAATGCACCTTAGATGAGGAAATACAATGGAAACAGGGGGCCATGAAGACTCCGCTGAAGAAGCTGAAATTGAAGATACCCTGGAACCTATGGAGTCAGATGAAGAAACCTCCGATGAAACTCCTAATGTGCCCAGAGCCTTCTACAGCTCTAATCAACTCCATGATTACATCTTCACCGGCATTGCCCACGGACCTATGGAAGAAAGCCTCCCTAAGAACATAAAAGAAGCCTATGAACATCCGGATGCAGATAAATGGAGATCCGCAGTGGAGGAAGAGCTCCTCAGCCTTAACATGAACCATGTATATGAGACAGTCCCGCTTCCCACTGGAGTAACTCCAATCACCTCCAAGCCTGTTTTCCGAATCAAACGCAATGAGAACGGAGACGTGGACCAATATAAAGTCCAGGTTATTGTGTAGGGCTTCACTCCAAAGGAAGGCATAGATTACAAAGAGGTATTTGCTCCAGTTGCAAACCTCGACTCTGTACAGACCATCATGGCCCTGGCAGCAAAATACAATCTGGAGTTGGATCAAATGGATGTCTCCACCGCATACCTGAACGGAGAACTGGAAGAAGAGCTGTACCTCCTCCCTCTGGAGGGAGTACCCATTCAACCTGGATATTGTTGGTGACTTCAGAGATTGTTGTACGGACTCAAACAGGCAGGCTGGACATGGAACAAGACCTTGGACAAAAAGTTAGGAGAACTCAGCTTCACAAAGCTAAATGCAGAGACATGTCTCTATGTCCTTCAGAAACAAAATCAGGTCTGTTTTCTCATTGTATATGTCGACGATCTACTCCTTGCTGCCAGCACACGGAGTTTCATGAAC
>JBBPUG010000570.1:0-19384 GCA_038094535.1 Tubosaeta aff. alveolata | reverse complement strand
GTCATAATGCATAGGCTCATAATGCATAAAGTGTACACTTCTAGTGACCTAAACCTTGACTAAAGCTAGGTTCGCTTAACGGTCATTAGGAACCAACTTTATGCATTATGACCTTTTCAACTGTAGTTGGATTTACAGTAAAACTTTTCATAGTGTCAGGTGGTGTATCAAAGCCGTAGGTGTAGTGCAGTCAATTCGGGTGGGCTCCAACCCTATGCATTATGTGGGTGGTGCATCACGAAAGTTCGTTGTCGTGGTTCCCACATAGACCGTGTCCTTTCAACAGCGTTACAATTCAGTACCTCTAGAGTCTACATGATCATTTGCACATTATGCCCGATGGCCAGGTATTACAGGGTGCGAAGAGGAAAGGCCACCGTCTACAGCAATGTTTTGGCCGTTGACATAACTCGACTCGTCTTCAGGCCATGGTACGTTAGCTTCGAACGCATCATTCACGAGAAATTCTCACCTGATGCCAAAAATAGCGCCATTTGCGCGATTTCTAAAACCGTGTTTAGCCCATCGTCCTCCAGGAAGTCAGTACGTGGTACATACCCTGCGAGACACCATAACGACCCAGCGGATTCAATTGACCAAGCTTGTTCCCACTCCCTCGTTCACGCGCAGCGTCGAACATAGCCTTTGTCATGTTGGTCTCAATCAAGCCGGGGCAGATCGAATTTACGCGGATATCGGTCTTCTGTAACTGGTATACGCTCGTTTGTGCGATCGAGTTCACGCTAGAGCTTAGATGAGGTTTCTGAACAAGGGAAAGGATGATGCAGCCTCACGCAGCTTTACTTGCGCTGTCTGGACCATGGATTACACTGTGCTTGCAATGGGTATAGAAACAAAGGCTCACAGTCGACAGACCCCGCCCCCGAGCGTAGTCCGGCAACTAAAGAGTATGTTCAGGTACTGAATAGTCGGGAAAAGGGAATGCACAAACTGGAAGCGGTCAATATAATGCTGCCACCGCTCAAGGTCTTGCCGTTCGAAGGATTGGTACGCATCATTGCCCGTGAGGCATGCTTGACCGCTAAGAAGCAGCTGCGCAAGAGGGTCAAAATGATGGAAGATATCCCAGAGTCACGACTGCGTACGAAAGCGTGTTAATTCGGAGGGTCTCCATGAACCGTTCCGGAGTGGTTTCTTGCAGTCCGGCAGTCGTCCCGACCCCGGCCTGGTGTAACGTCAGAAATGTGATTCGTACGGGAAAGGGACCGACATTGGCAAAGAAGACGTCCAACTGGCCCTGCTCATTGATCGCCTGTGTGCACACTGTGGCCATCGCAGCATCATCCGCAGCATCAGCTTGAACAGTCGTGACCTGTACAGCCATATAAGCCGGTGAAATTGTGAATGTGCCTCACATCCGACCTTTACGTTTGGATATGCGCGTTCAATCGACGCTTTAAGGTCCGGCATATGTTCCGTGGTGAAATCGACCAAGTAAAGATGCCGTGCACCTACAAAGATATTGCCATATGAGCATCGCCCCGGGAGATGGCCAGAAATGAGGATCTGGACCTTGGTGTGCGAAGAGAAGGGCAGAAGCACGCCTAGACAATGGAAATGAAGAAGCCACGGCATAAGTAGACAAGCAAACCCTCGACAACGTTTGACATTACCCAATGCCATGCAATGAGCTTACTCCGGTAATAACGCAGACCTTGCCATGGAGCCGCTTGCCTGGAGCAGTGTTCTTGAGGTGCGAATGGATCTGTTCGATGCGGCTGAGCGTTCTCTTGTGGTGTTCGGCTGGGGTGGGCTTGTCAGTCATGTCTGAACGTTGACCATGTTCGCACGTTGCAATAGACTTGTTTGGCTGAGTTCCAAAGTACAACTCATCACTGAGACATCATGAACAAGCCAGACTGCCCGGCGGTTGACCTAAATCCCTGAATTCCATTTGACCCGACGGGACCCACTCAAGTTGTTCATTGGCACGTACTGCCTCACTACCAGAGCGAAATGAAACATCGTGTAGGTTATACAAAGTATCGAATTGCAAAGTCTAACGATCGCGCCGCACGTTGATGGCACGCGTGGAAGCTCGCGTCAGCGTCAAGAAATCTAAATATCTATTCCAACGACATCAGGACACCCAGCTGTTAATTAACGCGTTATGTACAATGGCAGAAAGCAAATACAGTGTCTGCGATTCCGTGTTTCCGCAAGCACCCAAAACTTGGAGACAACATCAAGAAATTTGAACATTGGGAAGCCGATCAGTAGCTTCTAAACGCAATCTAGGACCCACGGAAGTTTGGGTGTGGATACCCATTGTTGCCCGGGTACGGTCCGCCATGCAGTCCCGGTCTGCCATGGATGGGCCCAAGGACGAGGTAACCTTGTGCGGGGTGGTCTGGATAGTGATCCAACTGAATCCCATAAGAGACCGCTGCATATCCCTGACCATCGTATGGACACATTGGCACGGGAGGTTGGGTCGGGAGCGGATAGTCAGCGCCGAAATCGGCTGTACGAGGGGACTGATCTGATGCGGCGGGAGAGGAAGATGAGGTGCAGGATCCGGGGGAGTCATAAGGGTCAGGTGGGACCAGGCTCGAATCATGCGCGTCCGCGTAGGAGGTATCGGGATAAGGTGGAATGAAATGTCCAACGGGGGGATCTGTAAAGACATGAGGCCAGGGCGCCTGCTCGTCGTATCCGTCAGGAACTAGAGCATGCGTATTGCGGTCGTCGAAAGGAGTCGGAGGCTGCTCATGTGTGATTGTCGGAGGCTGCAAGACAGCTGGTTGAGATGGGATGTGCGGAGAGACAACGAGGTCCTGTTTTCCGTTGGGAATACGTCTGTCTTTTGGATCAAAGTTGAAGGCCGACGTAGGGGGAGTAGGGCGCCTGCGCCTCTTTGGAGCCTGCGCCTGAGGCTTCTTTTCTCTATTGGGATCTAGCGGCGCGTAGGTCAAGAGTGGGCCTGCCCCCCTCTGCCTCTGTCGTGGACGACGTCAGAGCGAGCATCAAGGACCAATGAAAGTAACCCACTGCCGCGGAATCTCTGCGATGATCGTAAGGCATGATCTTTAGAGACGTGAACACGATGAAGACTGTCGTTCAGCAGCAGAGAGGAAATTCTTATTGGCCTGCAAACGATTAGTCGCAGCGATATATACGAGACAGACCGGTATTTTTTCTGGCCAGCACTGTGAGGCACGTTCGAGTGGTAGAAATGCGCCAGCCTGGTGCCGTAGCTGTGGGGATAACAGTAAGTCATCAGTCACGATGGAGGCGAGTGCGTTAGGTCAAGGTCAAGCCTGTGATGATTCATATCCAGACTTTGCCGATTTAGCACTCAGCACAACTTCTTACTGACAAACCACCACCGTCGAGCTGGAACACCACGTTGAACCAAATCTTTGATCATGTCATCGAGTATAGAACTAATCAATCCAAAAGCTGAAAGCGTTCGTCGCGCTGCGGCACTGCAGGTAATTTCATCTCGCTGCCTGTCTCTCCTCGTCCGCATCTCTCCCACCAGGTCAATACAACAGGTGCGATGGGTCTCGCAAATGTGGTCAAGGGTAATCTCGGTAAGTGTCGCGCACCACATCTCGCCTTTTCTTTCGCGATCGAATTTGCTGCAGGGCCCAGGGGCACGCTCAAGATGCTAGTGGACGGCGCAGGCCAAATCAAGATGACCAAGGACGGGAAAGTGCTGCTCTCTGAGATGCAAATCCAGAACCCAACAGCTGCAATGATCGCTCGTACTGCAGTTGCTCAGGACGATCAAGTTGGCGACGGCACCACCTCCGTCGTTCTTCTCGTGGGAGAGCTGCTTAAGCAAGCTGATCGCTATATCTCTGAAGGCGTGCACCCTACCGTCATAGGAGAGGGCTTTGATCTCGCGAAGAAAGAGGCTTTAGCCGTCTGTGTCCGATGCTAAACCAACTTTGCATACCGCTGACGCAACATGCAGTTTCTGGACACGTTCAAACAGCCGTCGAAGTTGGATCGGTCAACCCTGATTAATGTCGCACACACTTCGCTTGCAACCAAGCTGCACGCCTCGCTAGCGAAGCAGCTCGCAGCTGACGTTGTAGACGCCGTGCTCACCATCAGGCCACCACCTCCCCCAAAAGGCACGTATTTAATCTCAGAATCAGGGTCTACACGCTTAAAAGTCTACTGCTGTAGGAGCCAAAGATCAGTGGAGAGACCCTATTGATCTCCACATGGTCGAAATTATGAAAATGCAACACCGCACCGCGTCGGAAACCCAGCTAGTGCGTGGTTTGGTCATGGATCACGGCGCAAGACATCCAGATATGCCAAAACGCGTCGAGAACGCTTACATTCTGACGTTGAACATCAGTCTTGAATACGAAAAGACGTACGTCGAACCTGCACTGCATATCCCAGATCTGCATTCACGGGACATTCAGAGAAGTCAATTCTGGATTTTTCTACTCGTCAGCTGAACAGCGCGAGAAACTGGTCGAGTCTGAGCGACGTTTCGTGGACGCCAAAGTGAAGAAAATTGTGGAGCTCAAAAATCTCGTTTGTGATCAAGCTGTTGGTGGGAACGAGAAGCCGAAGAATTTCGTCGTGATCAATCAAAAAGGGATCGATCCTCTCAGCCTCGATATCCTGGCGAAAAATGGCATTTTTGCCCTGCGGCGTGCGAAGCGGCGCAACATGGAGCGGTATGTTGAGACGTAATAGGATGGCCATCTTGACAAACTTGCCTGTCACAGCTTACAACTCATCTGTGGAGGCATTGCGCAAAACTCCGTTGATGACCTCACCCCGGACGTGCTTGGCTGGGCGGGTCTCGTTTATGAGCACACGCTCGGAGAAGAAAAGTTCACGTTCCTCGAGGAAGTCAAGGATCCCAAGAGTGTCACGCTGTTGATAAAGGGCCCCAACGCGCATACGATTCAACAGATTCAGGATGCTCTTCGTGATGGACTCCGTGCTGTCAAGAACGCCATCGAAGACGAATGTTTGATTCCGGGCGCCGGAGCCTTTGAGGTGGCCTGTGCCGCACATCTGAGTGGACCTGTCAAGAAATCCGCCAAAGGCAGGGTCAAGATGGGAGTGCAGGCCTTTGCGGACGCACTGTTGATCGTTCCCAAGACCCTTGCTCAGAACGGTGGGTTTGACGTTCAGGATGTGGTCGTGGCCCTGCAGGTGTGCCTTTTTTCGGACAATATCGCCATCGATCTCGCTGACCTGCTCGCTTATGTGTTGCCACCAGGATGAACAATCAGAAGGCAATATCGTTGGAATTGACCTTCAGTCTGGCGAGCCGTTCGATCCTACGGTCGAAGGTATTTGGGACAATTATAGGGTGAAGCGGCAAATGTTGAACTCCTGGTGAGTCCAGCCAGGCCCGTCCATTAACGCGTGTTGTGCTCATGTGGGCACGCAGTTCCGTCATCGCCGTCAATTTGTTGTCTACAGATGAAATACTGCGCGCCGGACGGAGCTCGCTCAAGCCCGACGGACAGTCGTAATAGATAATGTTCGCATGTACATATCGTTCCCTAATGTCAGGCTCAAACCATACCAATGACTATGGACATTAACAAGTATACTGTTCCTATGATAATTGTTTGCCAACTTGGAGAAAACGAACAAAAAGCCTTGAACAACACATAAATTATTGCTATAACACGATCGAGAGTCAGGCAAACGAGCGGAGAAGTGGTGAGCAGCAGGATAAATTACACCAAAAGCCTCTCGAACACGGTGTCAATCGGAAAGAATATCTGATGCAGAATCCCATCCGGCATGAACGAGATGTGTTGGTGATGCAATCTCATCGTCGTAGAAGGATGCCGACTTCTTCAAGTAATAGGGCATGGGTGTTGCCTGCGCATTCTTCCACGGCACGACTGCTGGGAGCTCTGCGGTGTATGTAACGCGGAGATGAGAAAGGGAATCTTCATTTGCGGGTCCTTCGTGTCTCTCTGAGGTATCTGCGAGGAGTCCTTCAACGGCACGGTCGTCGTCGGAGTTTGTACCGTCAAATGACTGTTCACCAGGCAACGCCGTACGACGGTAGTCCGAAGAGTTCTCAACCTGCGGGAGTGTTCAATTCAACGAATATGAAAAAGCCAGGAAACCATACGTACGGCGTCAGTTGCTGCTTCTGACATTGCCTGGGCAGCAACATTGACTATCGTGGACTTCTGCGGTGATACCGATCGACCAGCAAGTGTTGTCCGTGTACTCAACGCGGATGGTATCTCAGATTGTGAGGCGGCCAAAGATAAATTATTTTCATCAGGAAGCGAAGACCTTGGCCGTAGTCTTTGGCTCCGACGGGTCCCAGTCCCTGATTCTAACGGTGACTTGGCGGCTAAAGCCCATCGTCGCCTGGAGAAATGAATGGGAGATGGGTTGAACGTCAAGATAGCGTGGACGTTGGGTGTAACACGGCGTGGTGTGGGCAGACGTGGAGCAGGCTCTTCAAATTTGGTGTCGATACTGGCCTTGCCTTGAAACGGAAATTGGTCTGGACTTGGGATAGGTAGCGAGGTGCGATCTTGAGGAGTGACAGGACCGTTGCTCTCGCTCTCAACGGTAGGAAGGGATCCCTCACCCTCACCATCCGGGGAGGAGATTTCGGGTGGGGGAGGGGCCCATGCCCTGCGAGCGAAATTCGTGGGGTTAGGTCGACATAACAAACTAGCATTCAGGCCTTTGAACCTTAATAAAGAGGAACCGCTGGAATTATGCGGGACCGGACCTTCATCTCCGTCTCCTGGATGAGGACTGCTGCGCGCTTTCTTACTCGGGCGCGGGAACTCTTCGGCAGCAAGAGCGCGCCCACGCTTCCCGTTAGCGAAGACAGGAATATCCTCCGCCTCGCGATTGGTTTCCAGTTGAACCTGCTTTCCCCCAAGCCATTGTTCTACCTTAGCCCTTTGCGAGACCTGCGCACGCGGCGAACCACTTCGTAATGCGTGAACCCTCTTCCTCACGAATCTACCGTTGGTGGTCGCTTTCTTGCCGAAGCGACCATTGGAATCTCTAGGCTGTAACTTGACAGCCAGTGACTTGGGCTTGAGGGCCCCTCGTGAGGCAGATGGACTAGTTGGTTCACTCCTAGATTTCACGCTGACTGGGGAAGAGACGTGAGGCCGAGAATTCTTTACTGGCGTGGAGATATGCGCCTTTAGATGTGGCGGTGCACGATTTGGTCTGCCAGGTGACGATTTGCGCGGTCTGCCCCGTTTGCGTTTAGGGATCTCCTCCAGAGGGTGTTTGCGAGGACGACCCCTCTTCCTCTTTGGGGCCATCAAAAGTTCCTTTGCTTTGTCCGACATCTCTACCACTGGTCCTTGTTCAGTTTTCCGTCTCTTCGCCGGCCGTTCCTCACTGGCACCTGGATGTTTAGTCTCCACGGTCAAAGGGATCTTCTGCGCAGCCCGTCTAGAAGACATTTCGCTATCTTCCCGAGGAACAGTAGCCGCGACTTGACTGGCTAAACGGGCGGGCCATGGCTGGGAATAAATTGCAAAGTGTCGCATGCAACTGACGCGAAGATAACGCAAGAAAACGTGAGATAGGGTCTACAATGAAATGAATGGACATACCGAGGGCACTCTTGTGGCTCCTTGCGTTTCTTGCCTCGCCGTGGCGTCGTGTCAACATTAAGGCCCCAAACTATTTGATTGTCGACGGAAATCATTGGCAGAATGTTGTAGCATGTTACACAAGTGGGTAACGGTTGTCCATCAGGCCCTAGTGGTGGAACTTGGTTGGCATTGTTTGCCAATTCGTTCCTATCAACGTGCGACAAGGGACGCGTGCGCAGAATCCGTGCTTCAGGTTCTTCCTTCACCGGGATCCTATCCTTTTCCCAAATATTAAGAGGAGTTGATAACCTGCTCGCACTTCGTCTAATACACCGAGAAGGGTCAGATGGCACAGGCGTGAGCGATTTTGTCGGAACCTCAGGAGTGGCAGTAACAGAGCCTTTCTGTCGTCTTGACCCAACCTGAGCCCTCGATCCTTCGGAAAGCTCGGAACGGCGGCTAGCAGGGGGGGCAGAACTAGGAGACGAAGAAAAAGATCAGGACTATGAAAATTGATACATTGCTGACAAACCTCGAGGCTGATCTCCGAGATGATGATCGGAGAACGGAGGCCGTATCGCCACCCAAATCCAAGTCAACCTCGGCGACGTCCGAAGCGTTTGCAAGTGGTTTGTTTCCTTCCTTCTCTTCATCATCACTTTCGTCCGAGTCATCATCCTGTTCCTGGATAATAGCATATACTCCGCGGCGAGTCCTACGTTCGTTCACGTTGCCCACAGCGGTTGGCACAGGCTCGGAATCACTGAGATCAGCGTCCGATGCTCCGGCATCTGATTCACAGCCGGAGGCCTCGCTGTCCGGCCCATATCCCCCTCTACAGTTCTTCTCGCAAGTTTCACAAAGGCAGTATCGATTCTTACTGCCAACTAATCGGCTAAATCAGGCGTGGGACGCAAATGAACACTCCGTGAACTCACAATACCCATCACCGTAATGTGCTGTTATTTCCTCGCCAACGGTAATAGGCCGGAGGACTCGGAAAGTAATGTATTTGCCTTCCCGAAACAACTCGCAGTTATTCTCGCAATCATGCTATAGAGATGTGAGTGGCGAACATACACTTGGGACGAACACAAACGACTCACATTCACAAACCGAGCGGGACCTAAAAATAGATGATTTTTCTTCATCTGGCGAGAATGAATCACACTAAAGTCCCTCCTGATATCAAGATTTCTCAGGTCTGTCCGCTTGAGCTCTTTGTCCTCTTCCTTGGATAAATGCGCCATTGAGCCCTTGAGTTCCGCAATAACCATGCCAGGAGAAAGGGGGCGAGTAGCAAGGATGCATAATTCCGACTTGCCAGTCTTGTGTGAGTATCGTGATGTGTGTGCTATCTCAATACAACCTCCAGGATGGTATAGTTCGAAATATCGCGAGGCGTGTCTGTGGCGAGCCGAACTTCAGGCGACGTTAACGAAACAGCAAGGTCGTACACACGTGGCGAATGCATTTATCTGTTTTTGTGTATACGGCTTGAGGTAGTAACGAACGGACTGGAGACTAAAAATATGAGAAGTTGAGAAGTTGATTCTCATGGCAGAAGAATACAAAGAAACGAACGAAAGGAGTTCGTCTATTGCCTGACGCACAGCGCTTTGAGGAGGGGCCTTGCTTTCAACAAGCTAAGGAAAGAATAAAAAAATGTATCGAAGTAATTAGACACATACGTCGCGAGATGAACAAGATAACGCGACTGGAGGTGGATGTGGGACTCACGCGTCTAACAATGTCTACGAGATCGTTCGTAGGAACCTTTGGAAGTCTACGGGAAGGATCCATCTTGTGTACGCAGAGCGGGACATTCCCTGTGCCGAGCTTCTCGACGAGGAGGTGACTGAGAAAGTCGTCGTCCCTGGAGAGGTCACGCATGTTCATGATTTTTGTGGGTCGCCATGCCAGAGGGGCTGTTCGTAGAGAGTGAGAACCTGTCGCCGACGTTGAGGGCATCGAGCTCAGCAACGGGGACGACGGGAGACGGGGTGAGGAGGAGATGAGAGGGAAGGTGAAAATATGACGCGAAGAGGCAGAGCGAAGGACTGTCCAAGCACTGCTCCGGTTACGATATTACGGTTGGACCGATTACATAATCACACTCCAACAAGAACAACATTACAATGCAGAATGCAAAATGCATAGAATCATAACGGGTAACAAGCAAAAGTCATAGGCTAACAGTAACGTTTTTTAGGTTCACTTGCCCCCCGGGAGAAACAGATCACCGGTAGATCTCATGCGTTGTGTGCGTGCTTCTGCTTGCCAGTCCGCAGCTTCCTGATGTAGAACTGATCCATTGACGTCAGTACCGCAGCAATCCATTAAACACATCCGACGCACTTCCAGCTCCTTGCCCTCGAGAATGTACCCATCGGCACGACCAGATTGCCCTGGCCTACTGCTAATGGAAGCATATAGGCGGCCAGCAACGAATTGCTGCTCCAAAAGAGGATCAATCTTGGCGTCTAGCAACATATAAGTACCTTTGGAATCGATAGGGATCACCGTGATGTGATTATCACCTTTTTTCCTTTCCTCCAAAATGCGTAGCACGTGATTTGATTTCTTCACCGGCTCCTCGGAAGCAGTGGTAGTGGCTGCCTTGGCGCCCTTCTTGGTGATGGGCTGTGCGTACTGCATCATTCATCAAGCACTTCAGTAGCATGTAAGAACAGAGAATAATGCTACGCACATGAGCCTCGTACCACTGTTTGAAGGGTGTTGCATCAACTTGGATAATAGCACCCTTGACGAGGGTGTTGGTGCGGACCAACTCGTTGTTGGAAGCATTGTACACCTAATGTAATCGACGGCGTGAAAGGAGAACACGCATAACTTGAGATCCATACTCACGACACTGATGATGCGACTCTTCCTGGTGGTGTGCTCAGAACCCCAGGCAAAGTTGCCAGTTTCTAGACGGAGGGCACGATACTTGAGGTTGCCGCCACGAACGCGTACAGTATGGATACGCTTTGGGCCAAGTTTAGTGTTGGCGGGCTGACGACCGAGCTCAAACTTTCTCTTCTTGCGATAGTGGGCGCGCTGGGCACCGGTGGCGGAGCGTTTGTGCCTAGATGAACGCGAAATACCTTGGCGAGATCATCAACGGGGATGATCTCGGAGGGGACGGCACCTACCCATGTCGAGGAGTCTCGAGGAAAGCGGTCTACACGGTTTGTGATGATACCCCGTGAAAATCAAGGTTTGAATTTTTGGTACTCCGACGGTAATTCCCGGTGATGTCCGACATCCGATGCCGAACCCTGCCAGGTCGGGAATGAACTCATATCTTCCATTGAAACGTTCTTCTTTCCAATCCTCACTATTCGCGCATGTCCCGTTAAAATGGCGGTGGCTCGCCTCCTTCCCGCTTCCTATCGCTTCCCGCTTCCCCCTTGTCCACCATGTTCCTGTTCAGCACCGCCCGCCTACGTACCCTCCGAAAGCGCAAGAATGCCCCAGCCCCTCCATCCAAGATAATCTGTAACGATCTTAACCGCCTCATTCATACCGCGGACCCGATTGTGAGAAAGGTAGACTGCTTTCTTCATTTGCGTGTCAGTTTCACTTACTAACTCTGCCATGCGTCATGTCTCAGGCATTTGATGCAGAGATGCAGGCGTTCCTTAAACTCCACTCACGCTACCTCTTCGATAAAGAAAACAGAAAAGACCTGTACGCATTTCTTACGTTCGCTTATCAACGGGGTTCACGTTTGTCGTCAGCGACTGGCAAAGGGTCCAGGCCAGATCGTTTCCTATAACCGGCTTCCGAGTTCCACTGATTCTGCACTATTATCTAAATTGGCAGTACTGAAGTTCAATGGTGGACTGGGGACATCCATGGGCACGTACATCATGCTTTCTGCTTACATTTCGCAGTAACAGAAGATTGGGGAAATTTAGGCATGTCCGGCGCGAAAAGTGCCCTAGAAGTCAAGGACGGAATGACATTTCTTGACCTCACCGTAAAGCAAGTTGAGGATCTTAACAAAGCCTACGGTGTCAACGTTCCCCTCCTTCTCATGACATCTTTCAATACATACGAAGATACTTCGCGCATCGTCCAGAGATATGCCAGCCAGCCGATCAGAATAATAACCTTCAACCAGTCAAAATATCCACGCATTTTGGCAGACACCTTGCAGCCTTGCCCACACCACGCTCAGGATGATAAGAAACACTGGTATCCTCCTGGTCACGGCGATTTGTACAACTCGCTAACTCGTAGCGGTGTCTTGGACCGACTGTTGGGGGAAGGAAAGGAATACTTGTTTGTATCAAACTCTGATAATCTGGGCGCCATGTAAGTAAGGTCCGACGTATGAGCTACTACAAGCGCACCAAACGTCGTCAGAGTGGATCAGAAGATCCTGCAACACATGGTAAATACTGGCACGGATTTTTTGATGGAAGTCACTAACAAAACTAAAGCGGATGTGAAGGTAAGTCTGAGTGTTATCGTTCGTACCATTGGTTGCAGCTCGTTTGTTAGGGTGGTACTTTAATTCAATACGATGGTTCAATGCGTCTGCTGGAGGTTGCTCAGGTCCCTTCCGAGCACGTGGATGACTTCAAGTCTGGTAAGTAAGAAGAATTCGCGAGGATATCATCTGCTAACAAGGCGCCTAGTACGCAAATTTAACATCTTCAACACAAATAATTTATGGATAAACCTGCAAGGTTTGCTTCCTCCGATTGGAACGATGGTATAGGCTACAATTTGTTCAACAGCTTTGAAGAAAGTCATGATGGACGGTAGCATGGACCTCGACATCATCGTTAACCCAAAGGTCACCGAGGACGGTCAATCTGTCATTCAGGTGCGGTCTGCGTATGTCTCCGCTCTGGATTTATCTCAAGGTACATGACGTACTCAGCTGGAGACAGCTGCGGGTTCGGCAATAAAGCATTTCAAAAACGCTCGAGGAATCAACGTTCCCCGTTCCCGTTTCCTGCCCGTGAAGTCTTGCTCGGACCTCCTTCTGATCAGGAGCGACATTTATTCGCTCAAAGGCGGTCAACTTGTCGTCAATGACAGCCGGATATTTAACAGCGTTCCAGTAATTGAACTTGGGAATCATTTCAGAAGGGTAAATAGCTTGTATCCATTGACTAGCATTACGGTGACCATAAGATGCGATACCAGATCAGTGACTTTGAGAAACGTTTCAAGAAGATCCCTGTGATTGGTGATTTGGACCATCTCACCGTCTCTGGCGACGTACACTTTGGTCAAGAAGTGACGTTGCGAGGTACAGTCATCAGTAAGTGAACGTCTGTTTTTCGAACACCAATACTCATGTTACAAAGTTGTAGCGAACGAGGGTCAGAGGATTGACATACCCGATGGATGTGTACTTGAAAATCGTAGGATATTTCTCTCTTGTGTAAGGCACGAGGTTGACCTCGGAGCTTCAGGGCTGGTTTCTGGAAACCTCAACATGATTGTAGGATTTCACCAATATTCGTACTCGCTGATAGTCTGAGCACTTTCCAGGATCTATGACATGTTCGCGAGGTTCATGGCAGGCTGCATCGTTCTCGATAGATTAGATCTTAGAATTTACAGTAGGTGTACATACAAACAATACCAAATACCGTCCTTGTCCAAACACTCTCATGACGGGTGCAAGCCATTGTAAGTCGCTAGACAGCTCCGCCTCCCTTTAAGTTAATGCGTTCGGTAGCTTCAGGGTTCCACCCTCACCTTCCCGGTGCCAGATACCAATTCCTCTCCAAAGCCCTTGGCGCGACCATGTGGTTCTTTATGTTCTACCGTGCTCGGTGAGTTGTCTGCCTGACTCTTAGCCTCTGTTAACCTCGTCGTGGTCCTCCTTTTCTGCGTGATGTGGTAACAGTGAAGATGGCCCTAAGCTATTGGTACGCCGTTGCACACAAAACCTCTGTTCCCCGCCAACTGAAATACACTCGGATATACAGGGACTACGCCATCCATGGGAAGGACATGGGCGCGCACACCACGATGGACATGCGGAACACCACTGATGTCGTGCATAGAATTAGCCTAATGTATACGATCGCAATCGAGATCACAGTCACTATCCTATGTTGGGCAGGCACCATCTCGCAAGTGAGTCGTGTATACCCTCACAACGAGCGAGCACTTTCTCTCTACGAGACGACAACATGTCGTGCGCGGCACGCTTCTGATCTGCCATTCAGCGCAGACCATGCGTGGTATACCATCTCCGGAACGCCGAACGCTGGCTCGCGTGGACACCCGCAATATGGTTAGCTGCTTCTCAATACCTGACGCGTCCCTAGTGGCTCATGATTTGCGTGCAATCCAACCTTGCCTGAACGCCGGGTCGTGTGCCCCATCTTTGGCAGGTTGTCTACCAAATCGCGGGAGACCTTCTCGGACACGTGCTGGTGCATGACGTTCAGATCAGACGTGGCCCACACCTTTCCGAATTCGAGGGTCCACGTTTGAACATTTTCGAGCGCATTACTGAAGCTCCTTATCAACATGCACCGCACCAGTCCACGGATGCTGCTTTTCGTGATGGATGGGCCGGGTACCTATGGTATACCGTGAAGGCTCGAATGTTCGACAAGAAGGGGTATTCAGTGATACGGATGAAGGAGGTGCACCTTCGTCTGGGGCTTTAGCTTCTCTCTGCCCAAGAGATACAAATCCATGCATGCAAAGAGCCCATTGCAACATATTATGCACATGCTAGAACAAGCGTTGGAAGAATCAAAACTGTCTACGTATGACGTCTATGTGATCATTACGCTCGCCACAATGTAGTCTACTCGATGATCCACCTCAAAAAGCCAACCAATCGATCAAGGCCCACGCAACGACCGCAGGCAACGCCACGCTCACACAGTCGCCTGCAAGCCGCCGCGCGAACCCATGCTTCCTCCGATGACCCATCTGAGACGCCGTCGACGGACTCAGCAAATTCCACAGGGTACGCCAGTCCGGCACCCCCACCGTCACCAACCTCCGTCCACGAAACACAATAGGCCGTGAAAATACCCACCGCCCGCGCGCACGCTGCGCCGAAGGTGGTGGGAGGAAATACGGCGCGTGTGTGGGGGCGGAAGATGGGTGTGCGTGCAAACGGTCCAAGGCTGCGTCACGCTCTCGCATGTCAAAATCATGCCATCCGCTCCCATAGTGTACGTCCCGTCTATGGCTGTAGTGTGATGGTGGAATGAAGTCTCCTTCCACGTCACCCTCATTTCCGGATGGAAAAAGCGCGATCGGACTGAGCAGCGGAGAACCTAGGGGTGTGGAGGCAGGAGAAGCGCGGTAAGACGGAACGGACTTTGAGGTCGGAATTCGTGAAGAGAGTGGAAGTGGTACAGTAGGGCTTGTTTGCATTCTTGAGCTGAGCGGGGTCCGGGTAGCCCATATGGCTGATTCGGACTCAGGGGGTGGTGATAGTCGCCCATGACGCGCCAAAGATATGCTAGAAAAGCGTCTTTTATGGCGTAAAGGCGTGATATTCACGTATAGCAGCAAGAGCACGGTCAACACGGAGCAAGGAACATAGACCGAGTTGAAGACACGACGTGGGTTGGGCAGGAGACACGGCGCGTCCGCAAAGGTGGGACCAGTTAGCGAGGAAGATGGAGGAATTAAAGAGAGGAGCTGGAAACCTGGCCGACTGATGTGTCGACTCGGAGAGAATGACTTGATAGTAATTTCCCGAACCATATCAGCGAGATCAGGGTATCTCGTGTGCAATTTCACAATAGTCCCGATTATCACCACTAACCATATCATCAGCGCGATTCAACACTTAACAAGGGCAGTCTTACCTGAACACTATCGATGGTCGCAATGTTTTCAACAAAAACTCGGTCGTTTGTTTTCCAAGCATCGTCTGATACCCCTGTCCCGCCCCAACGCGTATTGACCCTTTCTCACGCAGTGGTCCACACGACTTGCTCGACGGCCGGGAGAGGGGTATGTGACTGAGTAGGATTTTATGCCCCTGAACGTGGCCATCCTCTTTCTCAGAGATCGATTGTACGAATTCGATCGGTCCTCCGGGAAGCGGGGTCCAGTGCTCGTAAGTTAGACCGTGTGCATGGCGACGATAGTCCTCTTCTACAAGTCCCGGTGCATTGAGCAAGACAAATTGATGGCCGGAGATAGGGACGACTTGGTTCAATGGCCCAAAGTGTTTCTCAAAGAGCGGACGCGCGTCCTTGGAAAAGGAGGATGAATCACCTAGACTGGGGGTGTGTTCAAAACCTAGGTTCATTCAAAGAGGACTGGGACATGCCCTATATCGTTGTTCCCAGGGATGAGGTAGAACGGGGTTGACGGGTCGCGGGGGAAAGTCGCCTGAAAGGCGTGGTAGTATTCGCCATACCTATTGTTTGGCGGGTCAGCGTCAGCGCCCAAACATACACATTTTGGGTTAGACGCGCTCACTCTGTTTCGCTAGTGACATGACGTGCCGAGGCAAACGTGTCACCGAGAAACATAACCACGTTTGGACGGAGACGCGACACCACCCTCCAGCTCTTGCGCAGGTACGCTGAATTATCGTACCCAGACCAGGGATTTGACGCGGGGTCCCGCAACCGAGCATCTGCAATCAAGAGCACCCGAGTAGGCTTCACTTTGGAATGCGAGTGAGTCTTGAAAGGGAGTCAGTGGAGGACGCTTGAATGGACCTCGACCACATCCACTTACGGACTGGAACGCCTTCTCCGGCCACCTACAGTCTGATACACTGTAAAAGAACACCCCAAACTCGCACCAGATGACCAGAGTGATCCAGAGGAAGCGGAGGGCGAGGAGGATGGTTGGCTTTGACAGCAGACGCGACTTACGAAGGCGTCTTTCATACAGCGAACTCATTCCGCATGACTTGAGTGAACGCAGTTAGAGAGAAACAAGAGAAAGTCGACCTCCGTCATTTTGCCTAATCGGTAAACACTAAATATGTCATGAATTACTCCCAATCACTCTCCTCCTCCTGTTCTTCGTCTTCGTCTTCATCTTCTTCACCGTCCTCGTCCTCGTCCTCTTCCCCATCGACCGCACTGCTAACATTTCCAGAAACTACATCATAGCTGCCCTCACTGCTTTCTCTAGGGCTTTGTGCGTGCGAAGATGGTAACGACAGGACATCCGACGCTGACATCGTCCTGGGCGGTGCAATCGTATGCTGTGATGACTCCAGCGGGTGGGCAGAAGTCGCAGCTTGCTTCGTGTCGTTGGCAGAGACAGATTCATCCTCGTCATCCTCCCAACTAAAGTCGTCTTCGTTCTCCGCAGTCGCTTTTCAGGGAATTGAGACACCTCGTGTGTGATGCATATAAATACAGCCGGCTTACCTTGTAGTAGTGCTTTCCGCCTGTTCTCCTCCGTTTCGATCTGGTGCACCCGGAAGAAATATCTGACCCAGAAGATTTCATCAGGCATGAATGATGGGACTGGCGGTGGAAATGAGGTAGTCATTAGCCTGAAATGAAATGAAATCATACCAAGGGCGTCGACGGTTGCCTGCAACGCCGCTCCATCCAGCGGATCGGACAGTGCCTCAGCAATGCGTTCCCTCCACACCTTTGTACCAAATCCTTCACCGCTCGCCTGGCTTGCGTCTGCCCAAGCCAGGTAGGTCTCCTTGGAGTTGTCCACAGCAGGGTCAAGTTTGAGGATCTCTGGATTGCTCTTGAGCTGCTTCAACAGGGACTCTGCACGTGTTCCAATCCGACGTGCATCCTCTGACGAACGACCAGAAGGTCCAGCATCCACTTCCCTCCCCTTTCCTTTGGACGTTGAACCAGCAGACGAGCTGTCCGCAGCGGCAGCCAAGCCGGGCAACGCCCAGATGTCGGCACCATCCCAGGCGACGGGAGCGTTGGCAGAGTCACCCTCGGGCGGAATGACCTTGACAGCCTCGCGAAGGATATCCCCAGCCTCCTTCATCGCCCCGCGGATCAGCACCTCACTCTTGTGCACATACTCCTCCGCTTGCGCGCGCGTGATACCCTGCACGCGCTGGAACTCGGTGGAAAGTGCGCTCCCCAGGTGCGCCAGGTCGATGTGCTGCGCATTCCTGAGGCCATCCGGCAGTTGTGCCTGTACGGCAGAAACAATGTGGGGTGGGATCGTCGATTGGAGACGCACAAAGATGGAGTGGGCAGCGGTGGGGGTGGAGGACGACGTGGATGTGCTTGCCTCGGTGCTGGGGTCGGTACTCGCAGGCCGCGTCGTCTCCGCGCTGGGGGTATCGACTGGCTCCTCAGCATCGCCCGTTTCCTTGCCCTCTCCCTGTCCTTGCACTTCGGACGTGTTGGGTTGCGTTTCCGAAGTCGCAAGCTTCTCGATCTCCCGTTGGGCTTGGGTAACAACCTGACCCAAGTCCCGACGCGCAGTAGCAAGCACGGCCTCGCTCTATCGGTGCATTGAGGCATAGTTGAAGTAGAGACGATAAGTTCGTGTATACCTGTTTCCGAAAGCCTCCCCAGAAGCGACCAAGTTGTCCAATCACTTGCGAAACCTCCTCATTGAAGGTTTGCTCCGGCTGTCGTTCACTGGTAGGTGGTGTGCTCGTACCCGTACCCGTTATCCCGTAGGTATCAAGGAAGTTCATGTCAGATGAAGGTCACCCAAATGGGGCAGTCACGAGGCTCTAGTACATGTACATGTACAACCGACAGATTGAAACCGACTCGGTAAAAAAACCTACACCTAAGCAATGACAGGAATCTCTTGGAGACGAGACACAGTATGGTCTTTCAATGGGCGCATCGGGTCCACAGGAGCCCCCTTGGGCATTGAGACCTTGCCCGCACGACACTCGGAGAGGAAATCCGTGAACATCTTTACAATCAAGTCAAAAAACGTCTTCGTACAAATGGCAACGCTAACCTCAATAGTGTCCAACGGGCCACCTGCACTCTCGGGATGAAACTGGACGCCCCAGACCTTCTTCCCCGAGTCTGAGGTCGATTTGATGCCCTCAACCGAGGAATCATTGCAGTTGATGAAAAAGGGTTCCCATCCTGCTGGGAACGGATCTGTCAATTTGAGTGCGTATTGATGGTTTTGGCTAGAAAGTTCCGTTAAACAATACCATAGAAATATCAGAACCGCCATACCTCGTCACATAAACACGACCAGCTTTGACAGAACCCGAAGACGCCAGTGCGAGGACGGGCTGGTTGTGCCCACGGTTCCCAAAAGTCATACGGTATGCTTCGAGACCGGCAGCCATCCCGATGATCTGGTGACCCATACAGATTCCAAAGACGGGCTTGTTCCACTCGTGCAAAGTCTTGCGGAGCCCAAGGGTCGCCTCCATGCAGTG
This sequence comes from Tubosaeta aff. alveolata, assembly GCA_038094535.1. Classification (NCBI taxonomy): domain Eukaryota; kingdom Fungi; phylum Basidiomycota; class Agaricomycetes; order Boletales; family Boletaceae; genus Tubosaeta; species Tubosaeta aff. alveolata. The sequence continues at coordinate 499 of JBBPUG010000570.1, read as the reverse complement.
CCTGGGGTCACCAGGTCCGTTGGTCAGGAAGAGCCCGTCATACTGGTCACGGATGGTGTTGAAATCGAAGTTCCAAGGAAGTACGGTGACTGCAGCATTCCGACGAACGAGGGAACGAAGAATGTTTGCCTTGGCACCAAAGTCAAGGACAGCAATCCGGACGTCGCCATTCGGATTGAGACAGTATGGAGTCTTGGTGGAAACTTGGTCAACGAGGTTCTCTGTAGAGGGATCCCAGAATTGCTCAGAGGACGGTGGAGGAGCAGAGGCATCTGCACCGATAGCAACACGACCCAGAGTGGTTCCTTGATCACGCAACAAACGAGTGATTTCGCGGGTGTCTACCCCGGTGATGCCAGGGACGTTAAAGCGACGACACCAAGAGGCGAGGGACTCGACTGCAGCATGGTGAGAAAATTTCTCGGCGACGTCGGCGACTACAACGGCGCTGCACTGTATCCCCTCGGACTCCATCACGACACCAACATCTTGTGAGTCA
>JBBPUG010000569.1:0-19429 GCA_038094535.1 Tubosaeta aff. alveolata | reverse complement strand
CCGAACCCAGGCTTTCGCCACGACTATACAACAATTCAACTGAAGCGGTGTGTCTTTCTTCAGCTTATCGAGTCGGATGGTGTGCATATTCACAGTGGTTGTTGTATGATTATCATCTTGCCAGGAACGCTCAAAAAATTCTGGTATTCCATCATATTTGCTGTGTTGCTCAGAACTTAATAGTAGTATATGATCGGGGTAACACGGGCCAATAACTTTCGCCCAACGTCTCATCTCTATCATGTCCGTTGGCACAATTCCTTCGTCTGTTCTTCCTACCCTTCATGATCTTGGTAGCTCCATTGATCCAAATATCGATGCGCAAATCATCGCCACCAGCTGGTTTGCCGAGTTCACCCGAGCGATCGGTCTCAAAGATGTCCCAGCTATCGTTGATCTTTTCATCGACGGCGCCTTTTGGCGCGATATGCTATCCCTCACTTGGGACTTTCGTACCTTTCAGGGCAAGGGCGCGGTGTTCAAGTTTCTTCAAGACCAACTCGGTGTCTTTAACCCGGGTACCTTTTCTCTTCAGCAGGATGGCGTAGAACTTCAGAGGCCCTTTGAGGACGTTGCTTGGATCCAAGCCTTTTTCAAGTTTGATACCAACGTGGGCCATGCCTCCGGTATATTCAGGCTCGTCCCCCTTCCAGATGGTTCATGGAAGGCCCACGTTGTTTACACGAATCTTGAAGATCTAAAGGGGTTTCCAGAACAAATTGGTCCCCTGAGGAACTTCCAACCGGATCGAGGCAAATGGGCCGCCAAACGCGAGCGGGAGAGGGAATTTCTTGATGAGGAGCCTGCCGTAGTCATTGTTGGTGGAGGGCAGAGCGGTCTGGATGTTGCCGCGCGTCTCAAGATGCTCGGAGTTAACGCGCTCGTTGTCGAGCGACATCAAAGAATAGGGGATAATTGGAGAAAGCGTTATGCTGCACTCTGTCTGCATGACCCAGTGTGTGAGTCTGTCGTTTCAACATATCAGTTCGTTTTTAGCTGTATTCTAGGGTATGACCATATGCCTTACTTACCGTAAGTGCGCCTTTTGATCGCATTTGGCTTCATGCAAGTGGCCTATTTTAGGTTCCCGCCTTCTTGGCCTGTCTATACTCCAGCATTGAAATTGGCCGATTGGCTTGAGTCTTACGCCAATTCACTAGAGTTGAATGTGTGGACATCGGCGACTGTCGTCTCCATCGAAAGGGATACTGGAGCCAACGGAAAGCGTTGGTCCGTTCTAGTTGAACGTGATGATGGACAGAAGCGAACATTCAATGTGGATCATGTCGTACTGGCACTCGGCATAGGCAGTGGCCTACCAACAATCCCGGATATCCCGGGGCAGGTAGTATCCAGCGTTTTCAGGAGAACCACTTGCTAACAATAGGATAGGATCAATTTGAGGGCCTGATTTTGCACTCCTGCAAACACAAACGTGCGACAGACCATTTGGGCAAGAAAGTGGCCGTTATTGGCGCTTGCACATCAGGTACGACGAACTATCTTTCCTGGTCGTTGGCAAACCTTAGGATGACCAGCTCATGACGTTTGTGCTGATTATGTCGAGCATGGCGTCGGTGTGTCACGCTCATTACTGTTCTGTGCACTAGATAACGTATTTGATAGATGTCACGATGGTTCAGCGCGGCCCGACTTATGTCATGTCGACGAAAGAGGGGATGCCTCGTTTTCTGGGTGATGTCCGTTCTTTGATGCGCGCCCACTTGTTGACGGTCTCCACATTCAAGGTCCCTACTGGGAGGGCGGCCTCCCAACTGACGTCGCCGATCGCGTGAACGCTTCGTATCCCAATGACGTTGTCGCTATTATGCATCAACGTGTCACCAGGGCTGTCGCCGCCGCCGACAAGTATGTCCTCCACTTGCTCCGCTTACGCCCGCTGATGCGCACGTGTACTCCAGAGAACTTCTCGATGGTCTCTGCAGAGTTGGATTCAAACTTACTTTGGGCGAGTATGATTCTGGCCCCCTGCGCCTGGCGTTCGGTAAGGCAGGAGGTTACTATTTCGGCAAGTTTTTCTGTTCTCTCCAGCTCGGATGAACAAATCAAAGTGGCTTCGTACTCCAGATGTCGGTGCTTCGCAGCTCATTATTGATGGAAAGATCAAGCTGAAAAGCGATGGGCCGATTAAAAATTTCACGCCGACCGGGTTGCTGTTTGAAGACGGCTCTACGCTGGATGCTGACGTTGTCATCTTCGCAACTGGGTTCTTTTCTCACTCGTTTTTTTCAACACTTTCATGACCCATTTCCATTGTAGTTATGGGGATTCACGTCGCGCATACATGGATCTCATCAAACATGCAGACTTGCACGACAAGTTTCGCCCTGTCTGGGGTTATGACGAAGAAGGCGAATTTAGTGGCGTTGCCCGCGAGATCGGCGACCCTCGTAAGGCCGGTAATGCGCTTGCTGGGCTCTGGGGGATAGTGGGGAACCTAGCCATGTGTCGGTTCTACTCAAAACATCTCGCGCTCCGTATGTCTATTGTAATCCTGGTGCTGGGAGTCGCTAACGTGCGATTGTAGAAATCAAGGCGCAACAGGAGAACGTCCTCGGCGCTCGTTACAGCTATGGGGATGAAGCCATTTAGCCTATATCAAGAGGCGACAGAAGATCGTGATCATAGCTAGCTGTTTTCTTGGTGAACCTGGAATATTTTATTGAGGGAATGCAAACTTGAGCTGATTGTCATAGTAACACAGTTTTTGAGCCGCTCCGTCCATTGCCACCACATCGTCTTGCGCGCGGCCAGAGTGTTCTCCAAGTAGGTGACCCTCTTAGACCAGGTGGATAGATAGAATAAAACATAGCTTGACGCGGAGTGATAGTTCTTCTACTTTCGGCGACAGACCATGCACTAATGGTGTTTTTTAATCATTTGTTTAAAACAAACTGATCGGCGATCGATTCAGTTTCACGATGCTGTGGTTTCTTGGGCTGCCGCCACAGTTTACCATCAACCGGGTTCTTAAAATATGTATCACCAAGTCCGTGATCCACATTGATGATTGAATTCCCATTGGTCGAGTCGAGCATATAGAAGGAGAAGGACACAGGAATGATTCTTTCATTGGATTTCTGGTCCGTTGTAGTGTTGTGGTGAAAGCAGAAAGTGGCCCCGCGGAGATTACTTCCGCTAGATGCTGCTAAAAATCCTGGCAGGACTGAGGCATCTCGTGGCACAGGAGACTCCATTATAACCCGTACCCTTCGGGATAAGCCATGACTTCGTATGGTATGAAGTTTTGCGAGATATGAACGACAGTGATATGCCAATGACACCCACCCAATTAATATGCCCGGCAGCTTGCCTCCAGTCCGTGAGTAAAAGGGGTTCAGTTGACTCTCACACAACATGTACGTTATGAGAAAGCTGACCAGTGTATCAATCAACCACCTTTGTAAATTCAGTTTCTGCAGCACCGCTAATATCCCAGCCACGTTCCCCTCCTGTACTTCGTTTCCATCACAGCGCATCAAAGATGCCTTCGTCTGTCGTATCTGGGCTTCGATGGCAGAATTAAGGAGCTCGGAAGGATCCACTTGGTGCTGGCGCTAGAACACCAGCTACAGCAAGTGCTTGACGTTGGCTTGACAGTCTTGGTCAAAGTCGACTTTGCCGTCGCAGTTGCCATCTTAGGTATGGATTCTACAAGATAAGCTCTTTATATGGATGTAGTGTTTCTGTGTGACCTATGGGTTGATCCCGATATCTCGATTCTAAACCTGCCTCATGTTTTCTGTCTGCCATCCTGTATTGCCTGTGCTGGACAACCAATGGTTCGACACAAGCAGTCGACACGTCATACAATATAACTGCCTGGTTGGCTCAACCCTTGGTCAATTTCACGACCATATAGACCTCTAGCATCATTCAAAAGCAGTCAGCATTTTAGTTTTTTCTTTCTCCACTCCATGTCTTCCGACCCACAGACTACTCTGGAGCCTCTTCGGACCATTGACTATGCATGTCGTATGTCGTTCACATCTCCGGCTCATGATTCCAATCTCATCGCCCCAACAGTTGTAGTGGTCACTGCTCTTGTGTATGATTATAGTGAGTGGTCCTTTGTGTGTGAAGCTGTCTCTCTTATCTGCACAATGCGTTCATTCATTGCAGTCCTGATGTTCTCAGCGGAGGTATTTCGTCTTATATATTTTTCATGTTTCATACCTGACCACTACAAAGATAGAATATGTTTGGGTAAAAATGAAAATTATCAACTAAGAACTATGCCTCTGATAACCCTGCAGTGCAAGCCCTGGACCTGGGTCTCTACACTATACATCATTGTACATCAAACTTCTTGCATGTAGTTTACAGCTGACCAATTTGATCATAGGTTCGATACGTTGGTCTATATTGGTCAATGTACGTTCATTCTTGTCAAAACACAAAATAGACGATATTCTTAATAGTCGATTCACTCTCAAGAGTTTTTTCCTTCGGTATGTAATTGTGCACATTTGCGGTTAACCAAATAACGGAGGTGATTCAAAGTTGATACTACTTTTCTGTTCGGACCACTTAAAGTCAGTTTTCTTGTATTGCGTGTGGCCAGTCACTCATGACCGTGTTCTGGTAGATGTTTGTAATCCGCAGCTTAGACAATTCGTTGACGTATGCTCATCACCGAATTAAAGGTGTTAGCATAATATTCGTCTTCTTCCAATTATCGATGGAAGACTTAGATATGATTCCAAAGGTACAATATTGTTTATCACAGCTTGTTGGTTACTTCCAGTTTTCTTTGGAGCTGCTGACCGTGAGTCGTCGCATACTCATGACCTAGTATTCCTTGACCATACTTTCATCACAGTGGTGATGATCCTCCGCGTGTATGCCATATGGAATCGATCCAACCCCATCCTCTTCGTCCTGATGTTCTTTTTCTCGTTGCAACTCATTATAGGATTCATTTCCTGTTGGATTTACGACAACCCTACCACACACTTGTCAGGTATGCTTAAAGATTGCATGATCCATACAGGACTTAAATCACGTCTAGTGAAAATCGAGCAAGTCTTCAATGTTGCATCTTGCAGGTACACATATCATTCGACGTTTACTCTCCTCTGGTGTTCTTTGAGCGTCCAGTTTGTTCTCGGTGTCTCACTCTTGGCTCTTGCTCTCATCAAGGCCCTAAAGGATTCAATCGAGATGTACAGAGAAACGAGAGAGTGGCGACCTAATCGGTACATGAAACTGTTGGCAAGGGATGGGGTCCTTTATTTCATGGCGTAAGTCGGCGCCATCATATCTATGGCTGTGTTCTCCGACAACCGCACACGAATCATGCTAATGCAATTAATTGGATCCAGAAACTTGCTTCGAGTCTCAAGCGTGATCAATGCAATCCTGAACGGTGCTGGGTACGACAACTTCAACACGCTCCTGGAGGACTTTAGTTACTTGGTGGTGTTCCCCGTCTTGCCCCGTTTCATCATTGCTGTGCGGGAGCTGTATGATTGCCCAGATCGCTGGCAAGGAATCGACGTCGGATTTGGTGTACGCCTGCAACCGAACGCTAGCCGTAATACGGCAGAGCCCGCGATTGCGTTGGTGGATGTCGAGACGGAACCTAGTCTAGAGGACGGCCACGACGTGGGGTCGAATACGAAAGCGATGGGCCTCGGTGAAGAGGGTTCCAGTCGGGTTTGAAAGTTCCAGTGGGAATGGATGTCTAGGTTGTACAAAATGCGTCGGCGTTGTTTCGCTTGTTCGTACGTTGTAGCTCATGTATTTTTCAGTTCTACCCATAGCATGTCCAGCACTGGTTGCTTAAAGGTTTGACATGTTGTAGCCAATGAGACGAGCTCGGGACAACATCAAGGTGGGGGGAAGATTCAGGATTCACAATGGCTAACGATGACTCGACGTAAGATTCAAATCAAGGAGAATGAGGAAATGACCACAGCAATTACTTTCCGTGAAAGGGAAGGAAGGACTTTGAACGCACAGTCATCCACCGGCACTTTAAACAAATACACATAGCAAGTGACAACTATGCCTGATTTACACATAAAACGGAAGAGATGGGGGTATTACATCCAGGAACATGTACCATAGATTCCAGCTGATTTGTCCGAGCCTAGAGTGAGATGATTTGTGTTTACTGTCCTAAACTGTAGTGTATCATGATTTCTTGGCTATGGAAAGAAGGTAGATTTAAAAAATCATACCCGTATAATGTATACATGTCTATCCTAGATTGTGAAGTCCAGAAATATATGATCTGACAGTCACATGTCGTGCCATAGTGATGCCGGCCAGCTCTAAAGGTGCACTATCAGTACAACTCAAATGGAAATATTACTTATGTAATTATGGAACAACATGTGCAAAGCGATAGAGTCGGTTGGGCAAAACCAAAGTGCAGGGTGCACCCACAAAGCCATGGGCAAAAAGGACAAATTGTGGCGACACCATCGCTGAATCACGAGGTAGGAAAGAGCGTAAGAGCGATGAGGGCACACAGTCTGATTGTGGGAGTGATTGCGGCGATATCACTTAGGTCGCTTCCTCGTTGACAGCACTGATATCCTGCTTTTGGGTTGTTCAAAGTGCCAGTGGTGCAACGATAAAGCCTTGTTGCTGGTCATCTGGTTTACTCTAATACCCCAACATTTTATTGTCTATATATGTTGGAGCCTAGTACTAGTCCTACAGTACCATACATCATGCACTTCTGATGTAGACCATTTGTTGTGTTGTGCTTTCTGCACGACTTTGAAAGTAGGTGTTTAAAGTGCCGGTGGATGACTGTACATCTCCGACTGTTACACGCAGCGTTACGGCTGTCTTATTTGAATGATACGTGCGGGCGATGGTGAGCAACTCGCACTCGGCGAAGCAATGTCAGCCCTCGATTAATTCTGTTCTCAGATTCAAACGTCACGCAAATCGTTCTTGGCAAATAGATAACAACTTTCGAGGGTCCCACTTTCCTTCGATATACAGGCTATCCGATCACCAACGCTATAAAAGAAATTTATCAATGATGTGCCTTTCAGATACTGGATCAAAGTTGGTCTCATGCTAAAATATATTGGGGATGTTAATCCCAGGGCGCTGCTTTCTACCCTTTTGGAAAGAGGCCGCCTTATTGGGCAGGGAGCAGGGCTGGTAGGAAAATCGTCTACCTATGGTTCTATCAAGGTCAGGTCTCCGGCTTGCTATTCGGCCGACATGTCCCGGTGGTTATTAGGGAATTGGCAGGCGGTGTTGTCGGGGATTACTGATTCCTGTATCAGGGACAGCCTCGCTGCTGTCATTTCAAGCACGATAGCTAGAAATACCTAAACGACTTGTTCGCTTTATCCCCTCTTTCCACTCGACCACCATGTCCAAGCAGGTCGTGAATGACATCCCAGGCGCCATCCCGGCCTTCAATTCTGCTTATTGTCTGCCTCCTCTTTCTCCCATCCTGATCCATCTGACCTTTTGCTACTACAGCCCAGGTCTCTATTCTAAACAAGACCGTCTACGTGTCTGGAAGCATCGGATGTGATGAAGAACACAACATTCTAGGAGGCGTACAAGCTCAGATCGTATGTCGTTTCATTTCTTCGATCATCCCGATCCCACATTATTCTAGAGAGGCGCCCTCGATAACTTGAAGGCAGTCCTCGAGGGAGTGGGATCTAGTCTCGAGCACGTTGTCAAAGTGAATGCCTACTTGACTTACCTTGGCCGCGATTTCGAAGTGTTCAACGAGATATATTTCGAGGTACGTCGTGTGCACCTCTTTGATAGCATCGAATCGATTGTTGTCATGTGTTTTAGTATTTCCCCGTTCCAGAGAGACGACCCGCGAGGACGACCGTTGGAGTCGCAGCCCTGCCGATGGGTGCATTTGTCGAGATCGAATGTGTGGCGGAGCTCCCGCATGCTTGACGGTTCAATTGGATGTACTTCTCTTCTGGCTTAGGTGGTGAACTGACTCTGTCAATATGCAATACAACAAAGTAAACGTATAAATAAAATGCAACCAACCGACGAGTGTCCAGTGAATGGACAAAAGAGGTCCAAACTGATCGCATCCATGTACCTGCACTAAAAGTCAGGGGAAGCCCTACTATCGGTTCGACGTCACCATATATGTGTCCTGCTACGCGGTGTCAGGTCCACGAGTCCCGAGGACCCTCACCTAGGCAAGTACAGCGTGGCTCTTCCTCTTCAAAGGGTGACCTGAGCAATATTAGAGATCGCGTGTAGATCGCTGCGAATCATCAGCGCAAGGGGACGGAGAACTGGTAAAATCGACAACACATGCCATGATTTAGATAGAGTATGAAGCATTTAAGTTCAAGAGCAACGACATCAATACCCGGCAACTTGAAGAGAGCCGTGGGAACATACCTGGCTGTTATCTTTCGACTGTCTTTTCTTTCGCTCCCTACATCTTTGCCATAGCGCAAATTGTTTCCTCAAATGTGCCATCTGTACTCGTACAGCGCCTACAACAGCGGAGTCTAGCGTAGCTAATCATACAACCTAGTCGTCACGCAAAGTATAAAAACTTCAAACTCGCGAGGAGATTCCGCCTCTTAAAACTGGGCGAGAGATTACCAGTCCTGGACTGAAGGGTACACCGTACCGTGCCCTCATCTCCCTCTCTATCCACCAGACTCATCACCGGCGCAGGTCCTACCTCCTTGCACCACTCTGGTGCACTCTCCTTGACACACGGCGCGAGATTCTCGTCCCAATACGGCTTCCGCGCCCTTATCAAACACAAATCCCTCCGCAACCCGAGCCCAATCCGCCAATTGAAAGCTTCCACCATTTGTTCTGCCGTGCTTGTTGCGATTGTACAGAGGAACGGATCATTCCCCAGATGTTCTCGTGGATCAGCAAGGTCTTTGAGGTGCCATTGATGGCCAAGGAGGAAGTGGTCAGGTTTGGATGCGCCTGTTATTCCGCGGCGCCAAAAGTATTGAACTTCACTGTCCAAAGAGTCAATGAGATGAGGAGAGGTTGAGAGGCGGTGCATGAGATCAATGATGCGGAGGAAGGTGGAGGAAGGTGTGTCAATCCGGACAGCGTGTATACTGGACAATAGGGTGAATGTGTCCCTCGGATGGGTGGAGCGCTTGGCGCGATTCGATATGGGAAGGACGAAAAGCGCGTAAAGGACCCAGAGACGCGGGAAGACTTGGGTGAGAGAGGCGTCATTGCGAGTACTGATTTGGTACTCATGATCTAGCAGGGCCTTGGTACCTGGGGAGAAGATGTGATATAGAAATCGGAACGCGAAGAGGACGGCGAGCTGGTATATCCAGCAGTACAGGATACGATAAAGATGAAGAAACGCGATGAAATTCAGTTCAAACATCGCTGTGGACGAAACCCACTGAATCTGATGGTGGAATCCGCAGATTTTTCCAACCTGAGAAAGGGGCCCGAGTCGCGACTTCAGCTGCAAACCGTCGTTCGTAGGTCTCACTGAACAAGTTGGACCATTTGATGCTGCTCAACTAGATTCATATCCACTACTGCTCGCTGTGATCGTGCCTAGAAGCAAATCACCAAGTGTCTCGTATTCTTGGGTGTATCTGTTGTCAAGCGGGTTTGGCTGCCATAATTCCGCGGCACTATTGAAAGCATTGTAATTTTTACCACTCGCTTTGATTTAATTTATTCTCTTCTAGTCCATGTAACCATTCCAGGACGGCATCCGGCGTTTCTGGGGATGCGTTCCCAGACTACACACTTGGTGCGAACGACCCGTCTCGAGCACATCTATCTTTTGAGATACTGTTTCACGATTCGGCTGGGTGTGCTGAGGACATGACATGTATGCAATGCAAGAAAGTAAAGGCGTGAAACGTACACTACGATTATGTCTATAGTGAATAAATAAAGGTCCAAGTTAGTCGCATCATACCGAAAGCCAAGAGAAACTAGCGGTACGAGACCGCCGCGTTCCGCCACGCGGGCTGCTTTGCCCGCAAGCCCTGGAGGAGTTCACCCAGCAAGCGGCGTATCTCTGGCAAGTAACGATCGAGCGCGCCAGACGAGGCGTCCTCCCCAAGACACTCTTCGAGGGCCGACCTGAGCTGTGTCGGGATCGTGTGCAGATCGCTGCCTGCACGTGAGCACGGTCCGGCTGAGATCTAGTGGGTGGCGTACCTCGTGGGGATGTTGTACCCCTCAAAGGCCCGCACGACCGCATTGAACTCGACTCCGAACTGGACGTAGCAATCGCTGACGTCCTCGGAAGAGGCTTGGCCTGCACCCCAGCGGAAGAGGGCGGCTTCGAGCGCTTTCATGTCGCGAATGAGATTGTGCACGATAGTGGGGACGTCTGCGGGGACATTCAAGGCTGGTTGAGGATAAGCCATTTAGTTGAATGAGTGACGAGTACGCTGGTCATGAATTCTTTTAAATGATGTACTTTTGGACGAGCTGTACGAGACTGAGATCGCAACGAAAACACAGCCACACAAGTGGCGCTGCTTGGCATAGGCAGATCATCTGCAACTAGTTTCATCATGATACAGGCTCAAACTGTGTAAACACGGGCGAGTCCACGTCCTTGCGGAACACTTTGGAACCTCGCCGTCGCGGATCTGTCACATGCAACCCGCTTAACGCACTGTCAATCTCCTCCTTGAACGCCATCTAATAGAAAAAAAGTCAGCAAGCACTCACACAGCGCAGTGAGACGCACGTTAGTCTTGTACACCGACAAGAGCGGTTGCACAGCCCGGAATGCCCACCCAAACTCGTCCATCATCTTCTCCTGCTCTGTCGTCGTACTTGTCAAGAACCGTGCCACCCGCAGTTGGACGTCTCGCTCTGAAATGTGGTGGTACTGTAGCGGTGTGTGTGGAAACCAGGTGTCCCGCTTCTGACGCGCTGCCGAGTCTTGCGACTTGAGCGTGTCTCGCTTCTTGATCAGATGCAGGAGCAGTTTGAGATGCGTGTATCGAAGCGTGGACAGCGCGTCCTCTGCATCGAGCCTGAAGCGGTCCATCTTGAGCATCTCCTTGTCCAGGTTCTAGCGGCGGTCAGCACACAAGTGGTGAGAGGGAGCGCGTGGCACACCTCGAGTCCCTTCTTGAACTCGACCTGATCAGGGTACGCTTCGTCGATCTCCGTGTCCGTGAGGGCACAGCAGATGTGGTGGTCCGTGAGCTCCTGGTGGTACTCGGAGAGCTGGAACTTGATCAGGTTGTCGATGTCTTTGGCATGCTGTTCTTTGAGCTGCCTGATCTTCTCGTCGACGCTATCGACCGTCTCGACTGGCGATTGCTTCGTCTCGCCGAGTTTGCAAAGTGTCTCGCGCCTGGATGTCGGTCAGTAGATGAGCAGCCTTGAAGTCAAGGTCGTACGACGGCACAAAGGTGCCTTTGGTGGCGAGGATGTACTGAGCGAACCGCGCGTTTCTGAGTGTGCTGTAGTCGCTCGCGTCTGCCTCGCGAAAGCCGTTTCTTCCAGCGTGCGTCGGGTTTGGTTTGCGAAGTCGAGTGACGTTCATGATCTGACTGCGACGACGACGACGATGACGGCCACACGCGACTCCTCCTTCCCCGCGACGTCCATTGGGAGGTCCCAAGGTGCCCACATCGCACGGACCCCCTCACGCGAAAGTCTCTCTGTCCATCCGTTGCTCAACCCAGCCCAATCCGCAGCACTCGACAGCGCCAAATACTTCCCGTACACTCCCCGTCAACAACGACTGGCGACGTCGCAAACGAGTGGCAGGCCACAGCTCGCGAACCTCAGGGCGACTGCACAGACCATCGGCCTTGAACCCAACTCTGTCGGTTGGGCCATCCTTGACAAGATCGCATACGAAGGCGACACGTCAGAGGAATGGTCAGAGATTTGGAACGCCCTCATCAAAGCAAAGGTACGTCCCATCATTCGACCTGACCTTGTTCCTTACCGCTTCAAGGCGACGTTGCTCCTCCCTGCAGAGCCGACTTTGACCGATCTAATCACCCCAGAACTCGTTCAGGACCACCTCGTCTGGTGTGACCTTGCAGCCAGAGACAACACCGCCGTCGTCACCCTCTCCGGTCTCCGTGGCCAGCTCGTCAGGTGGCATCAACTTCATCACGGACAGCCCGCATCACTGACCCTTTTGCAGTGACACGCTCACCTTTCGTTCCAGCTTGCACCGCTCTACAAAGCCATACCAGAGCCTCGTTCCGCCGGCCATCTCACGCACCGCTGCCCTCGATGCCTTGCCACCACTCCCCGTCTTCCCTCTCGAATCCTCTTACCCGTCCTTTAGCATCTCTGCGTTCAGCGCAGCGCTGCCACTTCCATGTAGAGCGACGAAACCGCCGCTTCCGCCTCGCCCCGGCGCACGCGGCGCACCCACCTCGTCCGCACGGCTCTCGATGCCCTTTGTGGCCTTCTTTGGCCAGCGACCCTCCACGCCCCCGCCCGGCGCCACGACCACCGCCCCACCCACAGACGCCGACGCCACCATCGACGTCTCTGCCTTTGTCGTCGACACCACCGTCTCCCGCGCGGAGATCACCACCGCCGTCCTAGGCGCACTCAAGGGCGAGATTGCCGCTGCCCTCGCGGACCAGCCTCCCTGGCTCGTAGAGCGCGTGCACGCGTTCTCGTTGCCCTACTTCCCGTTCGTTCGGGTCCCCGCGGGGAAGAAGAAACTGCAGGACATTGGGGGAAATCCGAATCGGGTCGTGTATGCCGTGAACGGGGCACTGGAGAAGCCGGAGGAGTTGGCGGACAAGTTTCAGGCCTTCTACAGAGCGGTGGAGACAGAGTTGAGAGAGGGGGATCACCAGCCGCACGAGGATGGGAGCGTGGGGGCGGATGAGACACGGATACGCGACGTCCTTGAGACCATCGAGTCGACGTTGTGCACACTCCTCTATGACAGGTGAGCGTGGCGTCTGGGCTTTCGTTTTGTTGACACAGTACGTGCCCAGGCTATTCCTCCCCTCAAGTTCGGACGACACATCTCACAACGAGGCGCTTTCGAGTCGGATTGCCGCCCTGAACATGTTGGACCTTGGTTTGGACCATCTAGATATTGACATTGGCGATGCCAACCAGGCAGAGGTAGACGATATCGTCCAAAAGTGTGGACAAGGTATGTAAGATTGTCTTTTGAGCATCTTTACTCATCTTTTTGTTAGCTCTGGTGGAATTGGATGCTACCGCTCGCTCCCCACGCGAAAAGGCAGCCGTACTGGTCTCTGCGCACCAGTTGGTCGTTGGTAAGTATAGTCGGAGTTATTTATGCTCGATACTGATACACTACAGAGGGTCTTTCGTCTGTTCCGCCCATTCGTCTGAAAAGCCGGGACGATGCAGACAAAGATCCAACATACCGGCCTCCTGATGTCGTTGATACCGCGGAACATGACGCATCGACACCACCCGTCGATTCCATTCACATTTCACCGTCTGAACAAAACAAAAGTCCCCTTTTACCCGCCATCCACCTATCCATGTCACCTGATCACTCCACTGTAGTCAAACCACCCCCGTCTGAGATCGCTCCGCCAACGTCCTCACCTGTTTCCGGCGACGTCCTCCTCCCACTCCTCATCTTCTCCGTCGTCAAAGCCAACCCCCTTCGACTTGTCTCGCACCTCCTCTTCACCCAACGCTTCCGCAACCAATCCTATGGGGGCCAAGAATCCTACTGTCTCATCAACCTCATGGCCGTGGCCGAGTTTCTCGAAAACGTCGACCTCGGTGCGCTCGGGCTGGGTGAGAGCGAAAACAAGGTTATCAGGTGCGTTGTCATGTCGGTCTTGCGTACGGGTGTCAAGTCATGCTGTACAGTACCGCGGACTTGACGCCCATTCCGATCGCTCGGACGGAACAGGCGCCCGCGCAACTTCGCGGCCGCGCCGACCGTGTCGACCCCATCGCGGCCGCCAACAAGGTTCTGTCCGGCGTCGTCGATACCTCTTTCGGCGTTCTCCGCGCGTTTCTGCCGACGGCCCCAGCGGGCAGGGCGGCCGCCGGTGCGACCACGATCACGACCGCGGACGCGGACGCACAGTGGCGTCCCGGTCTGGGCCTCCTCCGTCGCGAGTCCGGATTCTCGATCGCAGGCCTCACGGCGGCGGTGGCCGGCAAGCCAAAGACGCACACGGAAGAAGTGGGACAGAGGGAGCTTGTAGTGGTGGCGTCAAGGCCGCCGTCGGTGCATAAGGACGACGAGGCGGGGCCGTCGGGGGAGAGTGCGTCGGGGAGCGCGGACGACGAGGGCGAGGAGGAAGGCGGGGACGTCCCCAGGGACGAGCAGGACAAGGGGGACGAGGAGGCCCACGATGCGCGTAGCATCAAGAGCTTCGAGAGCATGATGAGCGGTGGGCGCAAACGTGCGGATGGGCCGCGGAGGCGCAAGCGACTGACGGACCTGACGGACCGGCTCACACACGGGATGTCGCGGCGTGTACAGGGCGACGCGGTGCAAAAGGCGACGGGATGGCGGCTGCCGCCTCCGAATCGCCGGTTCGTCGAGTGTACCGAGCAAGATATTCGAGTGGCCGAGGTGGGGGAGCTATTGCGCGAGTATCAGCGGTTGGTCGGGGCTGTGTGCAGCGTAGGCGGATTCCAAGAGTAGGCTAATGTTGTAGGTGGTTCTAAGATGGTGTCTACTTCAACAAATATATATTTTGCAAGGTACCTAGATTGATCTGTGTTGTCATTCTGTCAATAACAACAAAAGGTTTCATGGTGCCTTAACATTTAAGTAAGAGCACTTCAGCTTTGAAATTCCAAGCAGGTAAAGAATGTGCACAAAAAGATGGAGAGAACAATGATTCTATTCAACACAAGCATCAGCACTTCCAACAAGATACCCAGGACTCTCCAAGCAATGAAAAGTCAACCTCAGGTTGACATCCATCTTTAGAAGATACAATCAAGGAAGTGTAGGGAAGCCAGTGAAAATGCCTGTTCCAAGAAGCAACCCAGCCAAAGATATCACCATGTGAGGTATGAACCCAACCATCATCTAGTACAGCCAAGTCCCATACATGAACAGATTTATCACTGGACTTGGAGGCAATATATTTTCCATCACAAAAGTAGACAGCAGAGTTGATGTGCTGTATGTGACCATGGAATGGATCTGACATAGTCCCACCAGTGGTTGGATCCCAAAGCCTGATGGTGTTGTCCATAGAGCTAGAAATAATCTGTTTACCATCAGGGGAATAGGCTACAGAATTGACATAGTCTGTGTGCCCTTGGAATGGATCTGCTATAGCCTCTCCAGTGACTCCATTCCAAATCCTGATAGTGTTGTCCCTTGAGCCAGAGACAATGTGTTTGCCATCAGGGGAATAGGCAACAGACTGAACATAGTCTATGTGCCCCTGGAGTGGACCTATAACAGTGTCCCCAGTGGTTGCATCCCATATCCTAATGGTTTTGTCCTTTGAGCCAGAGACAATGTGCTTGCCATTGGGGGAATAGGCAGCAGACTGTACAGAGTCTGTGTGCCCCTAAAATGGATCTGCCACTGTCTTGCCAGTAGTAGCATCCCAAATCCTAATAGTCTTGTCCCTTGAGCCAGAGACAATGTGCTTTCCATCAGGGGAATAGATAGCAGACTGAACAGATTCAGTATGCCCCTGAAATGGACCTGCTATTGTCTTCCCAGTGGTTGCATCCCAAATCTGAATGGTGTTGTCCCTTGAGCCAGTAACAATCTGCTTGCTATCTGAGGAATAGGCAACAGATCTGACAAAGTCTCTGTGTCCCTGGAATGGACCTGTCATAGTTTCACCAATGGTTCTATCCCAAACCCTAATGGTCTTGTCATCTGAGCAAGAGACAAGGTGTTCACCATCAGGGGAAAAAGCAATACACCAAACAAAATCTGTGTGCCCCAGAAATGGACCTCCTATGGTCTCACCAGTGGTTACATCCCAGACCCTAACAGTTTTGTCCCTTGAGCCAGAGACAATGTACTTTCCATTAGGGGAATAGGCAACAGACCTGACAGAATCTGTGTGCCCATAGAAGGAAATATTTTCACCAGTGAATACATCCCAAATCCTAACAGTGTTGTCTCCTGAGCCAGAGACAATATGTTTGCTATCAGGGGAATAGGAAATAGAAAAAACAGGTCCTGAGTGCCCCTGTAATAGGCCTGCCATGACCTCACTGGTGGTTAAATCATAAACCCTAATGGTGCTGTCCCTTGAGCTAGAGACAATCTGCTTGCCACTAGGGGAATAGACAACACACCAGATACTGTCTGTATGCCCTTGGAGTGGACCTATCACTGTCTCACCAGTGGTTACATCCCAGACCCTAATGGTTTTGTCCATTGAGCCAGAGACAATGAGCTTGCCATCAGAAGAATAGGCAACAGAGTTGACAGAGCCTGTATGCCCATAGAAGGGACCTGCTAGAGTTTCACCAGTGGTTGTATCCCAAACCCTAATGGTCTTGTCTTCTGAGGCAGAAGCAAGCTGATTGCCATCAGGAGAATAGGTGGCATAGTGGATAGAGCCATTGTGCCCCTGGAATGGACCTGCTATGGTCTCACCAGTAGTTGCATCCCAAATCCTAATGGTGCTATCTGCAGAGCCAGAAGCAATCTGCTTGCCATCAGGGGAATAGATGACAGAGTAAACAGAAAAACTGCGTCCTTGCAGGTTATGAACCTCTGCTGGCCATGTAGCTGGATGCCCAGATGTTGGAGAGACATGTTCCCAGAGATGGCCAGCCCAAAGCTTGCATAGTGGGGAGCTAGTGGGAGTCTGAGGCATGGCTGATAGATACAAGTGTGGTGTAGACACTCTGAGGATGGGGGCAAACACCTGAATAAATCTAGCTGCTTCAGATGCTAGTATGGCAACCTCTTGGTCCTATTTTACATTTTTATCAGTGATTTATAATCACACTATGGCCATCACTGACCTTGGCCCATATGCTCAAGATGGCACAAGTTTGTATGGCAGATTGCATTGGATGTGCCAAGGTGACATGAGAAAGGAGACTGATGGTTTCAACCCAATAGGGAAAAAAGTCTTTAAAGAAGGTAGTGATGTCATGGAGTAGTTCTGGTGTACAGGCTGCATGTTGCAGGTGGTGCATCCAGTATCGGCAGGAGTAGGATAATTGTGGAGGGATTTCCTGTTTTACCCTATCAGCTAGGCCAGGGACACTAGCATTACAGTGAAGGGAGTCTTTTAGACCACAGATGTTAAACCTAAGTTTATCCTGCAAGCAAGCCAGTAGTGCTTGCCCAAGAGCTGGGGGGTGGGGTAGAATTTGGATGTGGAAGATTGAACTGCGAGTCTCATCAAGCAAAAAGTCACGGAATGAGGTATGAAGGGGGCGGATCGGTTTGTTTTCATCGATCACTCCGTCCAGCAGCGACCCCATATGTTTGACGATATATCGCACATCCAGATCTTGATTTGAGTCGAAGAGCGCAGACAAGGAAGTAAGAGATAGCGGTTCATGAAGTGTGAGAATAACTGTCATCACATCAAGAAAAGGTTGTCGATTGTCATCAGATGCAAACAGTTGGTTTAAGATGGTTCGGTAGAGTTGATCAAGGGGCCACACGGAAGTAACCCCTTCACTCTTCAAGAGTATATCAAATCGCTTGCGCAAGTTGGCTCCGCCAACAATAAACTTGCAAGCGGTGGTAGCCCACTGAAAAAGACCCTGTGAACGACGAACGAGGGCACGACACCAGTCATTTGGAGGAAAATATGTTGCGCGATTGAGATACTTGTCTAGGGAATAGTGGATGAACCTTTCGATATCTCGGTTAACGGTTTCCGGGGGAATGTCGCCCATTTGTTTGTGAACGAGGTGTGGACTGGATGAAAGTTTGGCAAGGATGTCTTGCTCTGGTCGGGAAGTGATGAGGAGACGAAGATTCGACGGGAATGCATTTTCAGAACTATGCTTAGATATGGCTTCTAAAAGTACTTGACGATTGGCTTCATCGCCACACTCGTCAAGGGCGTCGATGATCACCACCAGTTGGGGACCGACGGAATCACAACTGCTAGGTTCGATGATGAACTGCTCCAGTTGCTCCGAAGGCGACGTCGACGTGCGGAGCGCCCGATTATCCTTCACGACCTTCCAGAGCGCGGATCGGTACTGCGGATCATGATCACAAAGATCGCGTGCGATAGTGCTGAACAGATTCTGCGAATTCCGCCTCTTGACGTCACTACTGAGGAAGCAGTAGGAAGAGGCTAACCGCTTTTGCCCGTCGAACAGTCGAGCAATGGAGTGAGCTACCGCGGACTTGCCTGAGCCAGCCACCCCTGTGAGAAGGCACACGCGTGGTGCATCTTCGGCAGGATCGTTCAGGATATCACAAATTTCCTGAAGGAGCGACTCTCGAGTGCCAGGCAAGCATCCCTTTTCTCGCACGTATCTAGCCTCTGCATATGGCATGTCGTTCAGGTCTATCAATTCAGCTGTATCGCATATTCATCAACATCTCTGGTACAATCCGACAACCTTCACGCTTACCAATGTTCTGTACCACATCCGCCATACGAATCACTGTGATTCCTGTATGGAGTGCGACTTCCTTCAAGAAAGCTTCCTTCATATCACGCAGTTTGTTCTCATAAGCGGCGATTGTGTCATCGACATTAGAGATCGTGTATTCCGCAGTGCGAAGCCCTGAATAAGATCAGTTGTGATCATCGAGATTCGGGGGACGACTGACAGAAACTGTTTGGTTTTGTGTAATCGATGATAAAGTTACCACACTCTGTGACTTGCTGGAGCAGAAGTGTGACGGACTTCTCGAGTTTCTTGATTTTCATCAACGGTTGAGCGTCGTCAAGGAACGCGAAGACGTCCTTCATTGCACCTGCCAAACGAATGGTCCGCTCGTCGCGATTCTTCTGGTTTATAAGCACCTGTGAGAATGATCAGCGACAGCACGAATTTGACATTGTGTGGGATAGACATACGTTATTCGCAGCTGATATAACAGACCAAGCCAGGGATGCATACGGATGGATCTACCAAGTTCAGAAGGTAAGAGAGCCAAGCGGGATAATGGACACTCGTTACCGTTGCAATATCAGTTACGATCCTGTTAAACAACTCTAGCCTCTTCAAAAGGACACCCCATGTGGCCGTGGATGTCTGTACATCGACAATGTTTGTAGTAGTATCGACGGCGGAGCCGAGAAGGTCAACGGTGACCGGAGTATGAGCAAGTGTGCTTATCGCTTCTATCGCCTGGTTGGCAGCAGCAGCAGCTTGAAGTTGTCCTGCAGTAGAGCCATCGGATGGCTGGGTAGTAAGAGTAAACTTCATCAGCAGATCACCCCACCACTGTACAGGTCTGTACAGACCTGTACAGATTACTACAGCTCTACAGACCCACAGATAGGTCCCCCTCTGTACAGCTCTGTACAGAGTCTGTATAACCCCTGTACTACCCTGTACT
>JBBPUG010000568.1:0-19431 GCA_038094535.1 Tubosaeta aff. alveolata | reverse complement strand
TGGGTATGTCACCGCTTCACACCTGCTTACATAATCGCTTAGATGCGCCCAAATGGGTGCCTTATTGAGAGGTCAGTGGGATGCATCAATGATGCATCAGAATTTATTGTCGTACTTATGCATCACTTTTCTGATGAGGATCACCGTGAAATCATGCATTAAAGTAACAGTATGGCCTGCAAGTCCAGCGTCTTCAGCGCGAGAGACTGGAGTCACTGTAAGCTTTGATCATTGCAATCAGTGCATAGTAAGTTTCGACGTTACGCCCAGAATCTTGTGATCCCTCGTGTTCACTACAACTCTGTCAGGTGGTATTCGTGGGCCTAACATTCGACCGCCCCTCAGGTTCCTAGCAATTCACTCAAGACACATAACTCTGGCACTTAAACGGTAGATACGTTGACGAGCGCTCCACGCAGTTCCAGTTTGAAGTAGACCGCGCATTGTTCAATTGGTGGGGACTGGGACGCGCGAGCGAGCTCGAACGGAGAGATCTATGTTATTCGTCGGGGTCCTGCCGACGCTTTGTGTGGAACGACCGCACGTCTTTTTGTCCAAGTTCTTTCGTTAGTGTGGTCTAAAGCCTAGTGGAATCCCGTGAGGGATTCGACAACTTTACCTTGAAATGGTGACAGAGAATCAAACAGAAATAAGTATATCATCGTTGACTCATTAGATTGATTATACATGACCGCAGGTATTGTCAGCGTACGATCATAAAATGCAGGCGTCAACATTGGTACGCAAGGTGTTGATTCGCTCATGGAACTGCAGTAGCAATATTACAATCAAGTACAAGACACAAAGTGAACTCAAACTTGTGCTTGGGACATACAACATCAGTACTTCTGCTTGAAAGGTGATTCGTAGCGAAACGTAACACAGGAAAAGGAAAGACGCATATAAAACGTGATCGGGCATCAACATCGTATAGTACAAGCGAAGATGGTTCAAGAAATCTGTGAGATGCAGTGGTGTCAATCATATACCTTGCCCTTCAAAAAAAAAGGAACCTACTTCGATCAAGCTACTCAAATCCCGATGTGCACAAACACGATCCGCTTCTCCAAAGACACCTCGTCCGCAGTCTCGACCACCGCTGTGTTCAACGCCGCAGCCGCATGCGAGAAATCAATGTTCGGGTACTTGAACATTTCTCGGTAGAACCGAGTCACCACCTGGTGCGCAACCGCATCGTCCACCTTCCACAACGTCCCAATCACCCCGTTGAACCCCGCAAACTGCATCCCCGCAGCGAGATGGAGCACTTCGTCTGGCGTGGACGCGTCTCCTTTGGCTGTGTGGCACGCTGACAGGAACGCGAACTCTGAGTTCGTGTAGCGCTCCTGGAGGATCCGCATCAGGGTGAGCTTCCCGTCTCCCATCGCGAACCAGGAATCAAATGGCTTTTCGGCGTGTTGCGCACCGTGGCAAGCGACGTGCACCCACTGGTGGTCTCGGAAGGCTTGCACGGCCCCTTCGATAGACGCCGCAGGTCCGGCGACGGTCTCGAACTGGACGTTTGCGGGCATGCTCGTCTCGTGACGAATCCTCTGGACCTCGTGTTCTACCTCTGGGAGATGACCCAACCCTGTGTCTTTGCTCGGATACGCCTGACCGACTGCCGCAAACGAGACCACGTTCGATGTTCTCGGGTCATCGCGCAGAGAACGAAGACGATCGCGGGCACGAATGAGAGCCGAAAGAGAAGGCGCGTATGAAGAAACATAGACGTCCATCAGATTCTTCTGCCCCTTCCGATGCAGACCTGCAGCATGCAGTGGGAGGAGGGTGAACTTGGACGTTGGGCACCACCAGATCCGCGACCCTGGAGGGAGTTGAACATCATTCTGTAAGACAGAAACGATGCGTTCCACCACGGTTTTCCACAA
This sequence comes from Tubosaeta aff. alveolata, assembly GCA_038094535.1. Lineage (NCBI taxonomy): Eukaryota > Fungi > Basidiomycota > Agaricomycetes > Boletales > Boletaceae > Tubosaeta > Tubosaeta aff. alveolata. Next base: position 17,539 of record JBBPUG010000568.1, on the reverse strand, counting down.
CTCCCGCAACACTTCCTTCACGTACAATTCCCTGTGCGTTCCATATGCATGCGGGTCATGGGTCAATTCCGATAGCTGGTCGCAAAGTTGGTCGACATCATTCAGCGAGCAACCGAGGGGTACACGGACAGGTGTGCGAGTGTGGAGAACAATGAGGGCATCACAGCTGTATTTGCTTGCGTTCACGATGATGACTGGTCCACCTTCCGCAGCTCGTTGAAGGTCATCAAAACACGGGGGCAAGAGGAACCGTGAGAAACCATCAAGAGTGCGAATCTTGTCCACTACGCGCTGCCATTCCTCCAGTACCTGCCAGTATGGACCCACACCTTTTCCTGCACCATGTTGTGCATGCTTCTTGAGGTCTTCACTCAAATGTGTGAATTTCTTTCCAAGTTCTTCACTTTGAGCCTCCAAGGTGGCCAGAGAGATATCAAAATGAGCAAGCTGATTCCACAGGATTCCCCTCCCTTGCTCCAGCAGCTCAACAGCCATCAGGATGTTTCCATGTTTTATTGCAGATGAAAATGCATCAGTTGCTATGCCAGTGACTCTAGCTTGCATTGTGTCATGTCTTGAGCCTAGAGAGGAGTTGAGGGAGGTAAAGTGATCCAATGTATTGAGTGATATCTGGTAAGCTTCCAGGACTGAGGGATGGTTATACTTTTCAGCATCTCTGACCCAATTCTGGGTAGCATTCCACAGATGCACTGAAGATGCTGGACCACATTTTTTCAACAGCCCATAGGCTTCAAATGCATCATCTAATGAAGGTAGTGATTGATTAGAAATATTTGATTCTTGAGAGGTCTTGCACAAAAGAAGAGTGGTTCTGGCTACTTGAGCAGCATTGAATGCAAAATCTATATGGTAAACAGAATAGGTTTGTAATGCATCTTTGAACAACTTGTTTGCCATGATCAAATCAGTGTGATTTGTCATTTTATTGAAGCGATTCTCAAGAAAAAATGCAAGATTTAGAAGACTTGTCCCATGATCCTTGTGACCTGGTGGTTGAAGCTTAAGACATTTCTCTTGGAGGTCAATAGCTCTGTCAAGATCAGCTATGTGTCCTAGTTTTTGGTATCGTGTATTAATGCTTGTTGCAAGGTTATTCAAGGCAATATGATGATTCTCATGGCCTAATGGACACAGTTTAAGCCTTTTTTCTTCCATTTCAATAGCCCTGTTCAGATCCATAATATTCTTGCAAATATAATGGCGCTTCCACAATGAGGATGCAAGTGATCCAAGAGCTCTTCCATGGTCTGAGTGACCCATTGGGCATAAATCAAGCCATGCCTGTTTCATGTCTATGAGCCTGTCCAACTCCTTCCTATTTTGTTGGATGTCATATTGCCACCCCAAGGCTAATACATATCCTCCAAAAGCCTTGGTATGTTCTGGATGTCCCTTAGGACAAAGTTCAAGTCTTTTTTGACAGACCTCAATGGCTCTATTGAGGTCTACAATATTACCATCCTGGCTGTAACACAATAAAAAGGCAGTTCCAAGCTCATTTAGAATTCTAGTGTGGTTTACATCTCCTAGGGGACACAGATCCAATCTTGCTAGCACCATTTCAGCTTTTGTGGACATGTAAACCATATTTTTGGACTGTCTTCCAAAGTTATATAGTTTTTGTGAATATTTGTCAAGAGCTGACAGGCAGTCATGTCCATTGGGTACAATCTAAGACATACATTATTTAAGTTCAATAACATACAAGACTAGACTATGGTATAAAACTCACCAGCACCTCACTTTTCTTGCATGTGATGGAGAGTATTGCACCATCAGTAGAGAGTCCAGGGACATTACCTAGTGTACCATTAGCAGCTATTGTTGAGGGTAAAATTTGAAACATACATTGCCAGGCATTGCCAGACTTCAACAGGCTAGCTATAGTTGTTGTCACCTGGTCACCCAATGGTTGTTTTTTCCATTCATGGGTAAGCTCCTCTGGGAGAGTCCAGATAGCAATATAAACAGGTGTGTTTGGAGATCCAAAGCTATAAACAAAATGATTAGTGAGCCCAGTTACTTATACAATGATACCTACCAAAGGAAGGGATGATCCCATTTCACAGTCAAGCCATCCTCTGATAGGTCTCCAGAGCAGGTGATTTTAGACAGATTCTCAACACAAACACTGACTCTAATGTCTTCTTTGGAAAGGGGTGATGAGAGGGTGAGTTGACCAACTACATAAAAGAGATGAGCATGTATGGATGCAACCTTTAGATAGCTCACCTGTGAGTTGAAAGGTGACATCTTCAGGTTTTTTGAGCCAGTACATTGGAGGAGATGATGATAAGGTAGCTTGAGTGAACAGACAAGAGGGTGGTAAAGAAGAGAGACAGGTGTAAAATGAATCAGGAAAAAAAGTTATAAGGACAAAGTTGTGTGGAAAGAAATGAAGAGAGAAGAGCTATACAGCAACACACCAAGGACAACAGAACCAGGAGGAAGAGTGTTGGGCAAAGGATGTGGCACAGCAATGGAAATGATGGGTAGAGAGACTGAAATGAGAACACAGGGTTAGAGCTATTGTGGGTGAGAATAAGCAAGAGTCAAGATATTTGTGGACAGTGAGGGAGTGAGTGCACAAAAAGACTTTATGATGGATATTTGTGATGGGAAACTATTGGTTGTGTAGTAGACAAAAGAGGAGTGGGAAAACAGATCCAGGAGATGGAAGAGATAGAACTGGATGGAATGGATAATGAGATTGGATTTGTGGACTGGAAGAAGATTAGAAGGAAAGAAGGATCTAATAAATGGTGAAATTATTGAAGAGACAATGGCAGACAAGACTGGCAAGAAACCAAAAAGATATTAAAGCGGAAGTGGAAGGGTGAGATTGTGCGCTAGGCGTCGTCAGGATAACGAGGAATAAATTAGAGATCGAGATCAAGGAAAAATGAAGCAACTTACGAGGAATTGATTCAAAGCAGGCGAACAGGTGGTTGAAAGGGAGATGGCACGTCAATAATGACACCGCGGGATATTGGCTTTGAAACCTGAGAAGGTGAGCGACACAGAGGGTAGGCTGGAGGTCAAGAACGAAGAGCGGGGAAAGCGTGACAGGAAAGAGGAATGGTGAGAGGCGAGGGAATCACAGAAAGTTTGAGCAGACGACAAGCAGGTAGAAATGTCGATCGGGGGTGACAACGAGCTTCTGATAAATCAGTCGAGCGAAGGGTCCTACAGTAAAAGAAGACAGGTGGACAGATCCCGGAGGAGTAGATGAAGGAGAATGGCGGGAGATGGAACAGTATTCGATGATGAGATGGCGGAAAGAAACGACAAACTAAGCCCGAAATCGAGATGTACAGAACGAGATCGTTGAGATCGGCGAAGACAGAGGGTGGTAGTACACACCCACGTAGATGGGGGACGGACAAGCGCTCGTGATGGGGGCAGAAATACGACACTTCAGATCAATGAGGCTGCTTGAGCCCGGAAGGGGGGTCAGTGAGCAGACGGGAGTGGCTACTCAACGCGGCACGACCGACAGATGAGGGAGGTGGGAGGCGGAAGCGAAGAGCGAGGCGTACTGCCACGGTATACAAAGTCCGAGAAGTAGATAGCCGCCGGCCACACTGATTGGTTAGATCCGTGAGCCAACACATCTACAGTGGTAGCAGCTAACGCGATCATAATTTGCATCTCGGTGCGACGAGAAAATCCGGAATCATGACCTGCCACTGTCGACGCATGTCTCGGCATCTATTCGACCCCGCTCGACGTCAACAGTCCAGAGCACAAGAATCGCCGGCCACCACCGTGCCTCTTCACACGGGTGATAATTTCCCCACGAGGCCCGGGCATAACTCTGAAAAGCGCCATACAAAAAACCTAGCTATACGTTGTGACATGCCACACAACGCACCAAAGTAAGTACACCGTGAGCCCAAACATCTTCCCGGCTCGTCAGCCCTGCGACCTTCATCCGCCTCACGAATGACACGAGTCCTAGACAGCCATACACCGAGATAAATGACACCAGCATGACAAAGAGCGCGAGCACTTACAGATTCGACCATCTTCAGGTGTTGAAGCACCGGAAAGACGAAGGAGCCGAGGATGCCAGAGGGTGTTATCGCGCCGATGAGTACCAGCGACGAAGCGTCCATGTGCAGTGTCGCCTTGCCGAACAAAATGCCGGTCGAAGTGATAGTCGTGAATCCTGTCGTCCGTCAGAATCCAACAAGACCGCGAAAGATGGCACACACCGTCGGAGAGCAGGAACCACGCAGCAAGGTGTCTGAAGGTGCTCTATAACCTCTGTCTCGACCCACTTGCATCCCCCAGAGCCCTTTTCATGCCGCCCCAATTTCTGTTCGCAGACCCCATTTGTCTTCGTCCCCCACTTCACCCGGCGCACGCGGTAGCCAAAACACAACCAGGACCGAAAACACCACCTACCACAGACCGCTCAACTCGATGGCGAGGCGAAGCGAGAACATCGAGTCATGGAGGCGGGCGACATACAGGAGGGCAATGAACAGTAACATGTCTGCGCAATACCCAGACTGTAGATACGCGACGTCGCGCGCAAGAGTGCAGTGGCGTACGCCTTGTTGGCTGTCTGGTCATGGTCTGATTCGGACGTACCAAGTAAGGGCACTAAGACGGAGGCCGCGTCTGGAAGGGCTGCTTCGTGGAGGCCGAGATCGATGAACACGGGTCGGCCGAACGACTTGTTGACTGTGTTTCGATCACCTCGGGCGATTCACGTGCAAGGGAGGGAAGATAAGCATTCACGATGACAACCGAAGCGCGGAAGCTGGTGCACATTGCAAAGATGGCGGAGAGGACCCAGAGAGGGGAGGTAGATGAAAAAAAGAGGGAGAGGACGGCTGCGAATGCGTGCGAGATCACGAACGCCAGGAGCGAAGGCTTTCAGCTCGTCGCTGGGAGGGATTGTCAGCGCCGTCAGTGGCATTCGACGTCCACTGACAGCGGTCCACTGGAGATAATAGTGAGTGCCTAAAGCGCTGCGGATTTCGAATATACGTAGAGAGATTATAAGCGGTATCATAAATGACGCACCTTGTCTGGGTGAAGCCTGGGACCCGGAAGGCGTGCGACTACCACGCCAGGACCCTCGACACCGCATGGTGGAACGACCACCTACTTGCGCAACGACCATCGTGTCCATTCCTGCACTGGCTGCCGCACATCGGCGCCTAGGCACATGCCGCAGACCACTCCAGCTACGTTTCAACATTCACCCAGCCGTCTCACCCTCTGGAAGGGAGAGATGGCTGGGAGAATGTGGAGTCCCTGGGATCCCGCCCTCCTGCTCTCCGGGCGCGGAAAGTGCTCCACACTTTGCTCGTACCACCTCACTTACCTACCTCCTGGGCCCATGGGGTACGATTCTCCTCCATCGGGCCCCAAGTACGACCAGTACCCTAAGACCATCCCACCATTTTGTCCACGACGATCGGCACAAGCAACAAGCCTGCCTGCCATCTGCACCTCTGCAAACTTTCCTCAAAGCTCCCGTGAGTTGTCATATTTTTTTAATTCATTTTAGCCAATGACTGACCCGTAGTCGAAATATGAACAGCATTGTTGTCTATTTGCACGACGGAATCTCTAATCTTGCGTGGAGAACGCTCGTCTCAAGTATGCGCTTGATCAGGTAGGTCTTGACGTTCCCAAGTCCCGCGTTGGCTCCAATCCCGCTCGTCCGTATCTTTATCAAGAATAGACCTAACGAAAACGAACCCAGACAGGCATTCAAGACGGGCCTTCAGGAGATCGCCAAGATCCATCAGGGCAGAGTTCCGTCTGACGTTGAACCAGGCCCTCGTTACCTGAGATTCCGAGCGAGGAGCTCCCCAGAATCAAGACGCTTCTCGCAGAGGACGAACTGGATAACCTGAATCACTCGGCATTGCGACAATCGGCATCGGCAGACTATGTACCATCTACGCTTATATACAGGAAGCCGCCACTAGGTGCAAGCTATGACCCAGACCGGCGTCGCTTTTTCAAGCACATAGTTTATCGTCTGAGTTTGCTTTGGTGTCCTGTGTCGTCTCCAGTCGGCTTCAACTGCCGTTCGGTGGCAGTACGTACCGTTCAGTTTCCCACAGGCGACCTCCCAATTGGTTAGTTCGTGGGCACGGCAGAACGAAACCTTTGACTGGAGACCTCAAAGTTTATACCATAGAAACGATTGAAAAAGGAGCTACAAAAGACTAGCGTACTTGTCCTCTAACGTGATTGCATGTCGTGACCTTTATACCATTATTCTACGTCTCCGCATGTCTACTCGTAGTGGGTTCTGCTATTAATATAGTCGGTTCCAATGCAGTTGCGTGTATTCAACACAGGCAAGGTGCTATCCCTTGCCACATTTGTGCCAAGTCCAAATTAACGCCACGCACGCTTTTCTGGCGTGGCTTTCTGTGAAAGGAAAAAAATGCCTCCGTCCTAGTGGGACGTAAATGTCCCAGAGGAGGAAGACGATGGAGAGCCGGCAGAATAACCGGAATAATCCAACGGCGGTACCGCCACGGGGAAGGGACAATGGCTCATGGGGTAACCCAGAGTGAAAAATGGGTCCGTAAAGCCCGTGTCGACCGTAAAACGCTCCAGTTCTGCCAGTTCTCGTAGGCTGAGTCCGGGATCGCTAACCCCAGGTAGGAAGGTCTGCACCCTGTGTGAGCGGTCGTGCGATAAAATAGAAAAGATGGACATACGGGTTTAGGGTCGAAATAGGCCAAGCCAGGCGCTGGGTAGGAATCAGGGCCGTGGTTCAAGTCGGGGAGCGGATACGCAGGATCCAAGAGTGTCGGGTCAATCTGCGGTAAACCGAGCCAGTCGAGGCCGTGCGATGGCACCACGGGATCAAAAGGCGCGGGAGCGACTGGCTCTACAATGGACGGTTGTACGACAGAGTACATGACGGTGCGACTCGGGCGGCGCTGCATGTCATCTTGGGCGACACGCACCGGGCACCATTCGTCCAACGGAGAATGCGACGGCACTGGCGCAGCCCCGACGGGGGGACAAGACGAGGAGCGTCTCCGAGGTACGTTGGGCTGTGGATACGGGCATAGGCGTTCAGCCTGATGAGGCTGCTCCGCGGGCGAGCCCGTCTGGGACACCTGGCGCGAAGTGCGCTCTCCCGCACCCTTCTTGGTCTTCTTGGTCTTCGGGCCACTGTGGGTGGGCGCGTACTTGTAATTGGGATACAATTTCGCGTGCTGGGCCTTTTCTTTGGCAGCGAGCTCGAGCCACGGCCGCCTCTGCGCCGGGGTCATGTCGCGCCATAAATCCCCAGCCATGCGGGAGATGTTGGTGTCATCTAGGTCTGACCTCGGCATCGTCCTCCGCTGGTGAACAAAGTCACAGCGGAAGAGAATAAAAGGATTGCGAGGACGAGGGACATGGCTACGGCCGTTGAGGAGGCGCGCGGCTTTGGGCTGTGCAACGCCGGACGAACCAGGCACGGGGAGCGGTTTCGTAGAACGGATCGGTGCTGCAGCAGCAAGCTCGGGTAATTCGAGAGTCCCGGTAAACAGGAAATACGGGGGGACTGTGATGTTGTCCGCGCACAACGTCGGTGTGCACTCGCTTGCGGCACGCTGGCAGGCGATGGGAGAACGAACGCGGCGACGGGAGAGAAAAACGTCGCAGGTATCGTCGAGGCTCCTCCGCTTGGACATGGTGTGGTGAAAGAGAGGAAGAGAGCGGTTGGGTGCATTCAAATGGGGGGTCCTTTGTGACGCTCAGCCCAGTCGCAGGGGCCATTCGTGAACGTCCCCAGCATGACAGCACAAAGGGGCCGTATAGTACCAACCTCACCGTAGTGTCGCTGAGTCGTATGTTGCCAGTCCGCCCAATTGTCGTCCTCATTTGGGTGCTTAGGCGACCGGATGAATTAATTTTTTTTCTGATAAGATGGCAGATAAGATCATCGTGCGACTTGACTTTTTTCTTCCATGTTGTCCCATCCTTCAATTCGCGGTACGACAGATGATCTTAAACGGTCAAATCACTGAGACCTCGTAGATGGCTGGTTCCACGAAGTCTCGTCCCAGTGGCCGGGACAGGCGATGACCCTCAAGGTCAACAAAATTCTCCACGTAGAAACCTCCCTCTACCAGGACGTCCTCGTGTTCGAATCTGAAACATACGGCAACGTGCTAGTTCTCGACGGTGTCGTACAGTGCACCGAACGCGACGAGTTCTCGTACGTAGCCGACTCCATGACTACATTGACGCCAACGTGTACGTGACAGGTACCAAGAATTGATCGCACATCTCCCTCTCGCGAGCCACCCAAACCCCAAAAAAGTGCTGGTCATCGGAGGTGGCGATGGCGGCGTCGTCCGGGAGGTCCTGAAACACGAGTCCGTGGAAGAAATCGTCCTTTGCGACATTGACGAGGTATGGCATGCCCGCCGATCTCTAGATCGCCATCTCCTTGATCTCGATCTTTAGGCCGTCATCCGAGTCTCCAAGCTTTACCTTCCCCATATGTCCTCTCTTTTGAAAGATCCCCGTGTGACTGTCTTCATCGGAGACGGATTCAAATTCCTCGGAGAAAACGAAGCGACATACGATGTCATCATCACTGACTCCTCCGACCCTGTTGGTCCTGCGGAATCTCTCTTTCAAAAACCATACTTTCAGTTACTTTACAACGCACTGACACCAGGGGGTCACATTTCCACACAAGCCGAATGTCTTTGGCTTCATTTGCCTCTCATCTCCCAGCTCCGCAACATGACGCGCGAGATCTTCCCGGTCTCGCAATATGCCACCGCCACCGTCCCGACCTACCCCTCTGGCCAAATCGGGTTCATCGTGTGCTCAAAGGACAAAGACAGAGATCTCGCGAAACCAGTTCGAAAGGTCAAGGATACGTTGTATTACAATGAGGAGATCCATCGCAACGCCTTTGTTCTTCCCGAGTTTGCCCGTGTGATTCTCGACGAGGGAAAAGACATCCGACCGCTCTTTGGCAGGGATGCCCTGGCCGCGCAGGCAGCAGGAAAAAAGACGCGTAAGATCCTGCTTCTAGGATCCGGCTTCGTTGCACGTCCCTGTGCGGAATACGTGATTCGTGATCCGTCCAACGAGCTGGTCGTCGGTTCGTAGCCTCTTCTGGCCACATGACGGAAGCTAATTGACCCTCAGCGTGCCGGACCCTCAGTAGTGCAAAGGCCCTGGTGGAGGGTCTTCCGAACGCCGCTGCCATCTCGCTTGACGTCAATTCGACGGCAGAGCTCGAGGCACAGGTGGCTGCGCACGATGTCGTTATTTCCCTGATCCCCTATACCTACCATGAGCAGGTCATCAAGGCCGCTATCAAGGGACGTACTCATGTCGTGACGACGAGCTATGTATCCCCTGCAACGAAAGCGCTTGATAAAGAGGCCAAGGCAGCAGGAATTGTGGTGATGAATGAAATTGGTCTCGATCCAGGTATTGATCACCTTTACGCTGTCAAGACGATCTCAGAGGTGCATGAAAGGGGTGGAAAGGTTGGGTCAATACACCTTGACGACGAACGATGCTGATGATGTGGACAGATCAAACACTTTTTGTCCTACTGTGGTGGGTTGCCTGCGCCGGAATCCTCTGGGAATCCATTGGGGTACAAGTTCTCCTGGTCCTCGCGAGGTGTTCTCCTGGCGTTGCTGAATTCGGCTTCATACCTTTCTGAAGGAAAGAAACTTGACATCGTAGGCAGTGACCTCATGCAATACGCCAAGCCGTACTATATCTCTCCTGCGTTTGCGTTCGTGGCGTATCCCAACCGCGATTCGATTCCGTACCGCGAGTTTTACGACATTCCGGAGGCAAAGACTATCGTTCGCGGGACTTTGCGCTACCAGGGCTTCCCAGAATTCATCAAAGCATTGGTTGACTTGGGTTTCCTTGACGCGACGGAGAAGGAATGGTTGACAGCGGATCTTACGTGGGCAGAGATGACTCAGAGGGCCATCGGCGCTAATGACGCGTCTGAGAGGTAATGGTCACGTACTTTTTGCAGGATGTCACTAAAAACATCTCAGCGCACTCGTATCCCGTATCAAGGGCGTGTGCAAGTTCCCTGACGAGAGCGAGAGTACTCGGATTATATCCGGGCTCCGATGGATTGGCCTGTTCTCCACCGAGAAAGTTGCTCCGAGAGGAAAGAATTTGCTAGATACCCTCTGCGCGCAGCTGGAGGTATTGATGAAGTACGAGCAAGGCGAACGTGACCTGGTCATGCTCCAGCACAAGTTCGTCGTCGAGTGGGCCGACGGTACAGAGGTAAGGATGGACTTGTGCGAGCGACGTGCGCTGAAAACAAGACTAGCAAACGCTGACGTCGACGCTCGAGCGGTATGGCCAGCCGTTCGGCCACTCGGCGATGGCGGTGACTGTGGGCCTTCCGTGTGGAATTGCTACCCAGCTTGTTCTAGACGGTGTGATCAATACCCCTGGTGTGCTTGTGCCCCACACCAAGGAGATTTCTGAGCCCATCCGAGCGATTTTAGAGAAGGAAGGTGTAGGTCTTGTCGAGCGCGTGTTGTAGTTGTATTCAAGTACCAAATCAAGCCTTGACTCTCGTCCACATGGAACCGCGCCCATCCGCAGACGACCAGTGTCTTACAGAAACATCTGATCTTCAGGCTGAAACGGAGTCGATTCTACTCAAACATCTCCCAGTCGATCCAGCGTCACCACCACCGCTACAGCGTCAGCAACACCTCCAATTCCTCGTCCGAAACTTTACGCAGGGTTTCCCATCGCGGTACATCAGCCAAGATGCAAGTCAGCCCTGGCTGATTTACTGGACGCTCCAAAGTTTTTGTACGCTCGGCGTTGTCCTCGACCCTGATAACAAGCAGCGGTGAGCCAGCATGTTCGGTCGCACTTGCCTTGTTGGACCTCTCGCTTGACAGCGCGATCGACAAGATTCTGGCGTGGCAGCACCCACAAGGCGGCTTTGGGGGTGGCCCTGGCCAGGCTGCCCATCTCCTTCCCACCTACGCCGCCGTCTGCGCGCTCGCGATCGTTGGCCGGCCAGGCCCAAGAGGCGGTTGGGATCAAATCGACAGGTGCGGCCCCGTCTCGTCTCTCCATGCGCACATAACCCCGGATCTACACAGAACGACCCTCTACGCGTTCTTCATGTCCCTGAAGCAGCCCGACGGCTCGTTTCTCGTCGCACACGATGCCGAGGTCGACGTCCGGTAACGTCCTCTTCCCCCCGGCTGCATGCCCCGTCTCACGCAGGACACCACAGCGGCACGTACTGCCTCCTCGTCGTCGCACACCTCCTCGACCTGCTCACGCCCGAGCTGCTCGCGGGCACCCCCGCGTTCATCGCGTCCTGCCAGACATACGAGGGCGGGTTCGCGTCGGCCTCGCAGCCGTACTACACCGTCCAGGACGGCGCGCCCGTCCTCGCCGACGTGCGCCCGGCTCTCGGCGAGGCGCACGGGGGCTACACCTTTTGCGCGCTCGCCTCGTGGCGCATGGTGCAGCCCTACCTGGCGCTGTCCCGCCCGCAGCCACCGCCGTCGATCGACTACGCGCGTCTCCTGCGGTGGCTCGTGCACATGCAGGGCGCTGAGATCGAGCTCGGTGGGTTCCGCGGGCGGACGAACAAGCTCGTTGATGGGTGTTATTCGTGGTGGGTCGGCGGGTGTTTTCCGTTGCTGGCGTCGCTCGGCGTGGGCAGGACGCGCGCGCACGCCAATGGGCACGAGCACGATTGGGACGACGTCGATGGTGAGTGGCTCTCGGGATGGGCGGGGTGCGTGCTGATGGCGGTACAGAGTCACTCTGGAACAAGGCGGCGTTGCAGGGCTACATTTTGTGCGCGGCGCAGCATCCCGCTGCAGGTCTGAGGGACAAGCCACCCAAGTACCGTTCTCTGCCTCTGTGACACGCCAATGAGACTGATGTCGACGTGGACAGGATGCCGGACGCGTACCACACGCTGTATTGCCTAGCGGGACTTTCTTCTGCTCAGCACTGCGTCAATCCACTTCCGAGTCGACGTGCCCAGGTTGACGACGCATGGAAGGAGACTGGTGACGTCCTTTCTACGTGGGTGGGCACAAATCCTGATATGTTGGCAGAGTCACCAAACGAATCGCTTCGGAGGGCGTCGTTTCTCGACGCGCTGGCCTGGGCTGAAGAAGAGGGGGTATCAAATATCCTTGGAGGTTCGGTGAACCGGGTGGTACGCTCGCTCGACCCCGTATCATGTACAAGCGTTGACGCTTGTCCAGAACGCCACGCACCCGCTGTTCAACCTGACCCTCACCCACACGGAAAGCATCATGTCGCATTTTTACCACCAGACAATCCCAAAACGCAGATGATAGCATACAAGGGAGCATGTACGATTGGATAGACACGCATTCCTAACCCGAACCATGTACGAAAGCTGAACAAAAAAAACGGTAATATGATGAAATAAAATATGCATACAATCGATAAAGAGGGTCATGCGATGACGCACGAGTCTCTCGTGCGCTTGGTATCCGCATTGTCCATCAAGAGACGGTTCCGGACGCGCAGGTCCTCGACCTCGTGTTGCAACGCGCGCGACCGCTCCTCCTCCTCTCGTCTGAGCTGAATCAGCGCCGGAAGCAGGCTCTCGACGCCCTGCCACGCCATACAGCGCAACTGCAGCGGATACCGCACCTCCGCGGGCAAGAGCCGGTCGTGCTCGCACCCAAACTCGGTCCAGGTGATCCCCATCTCGAGCGCACACTGCGGGGGGCATATCCGGCTCAGAAACATGGCGACCGCGCGGGTGTCACGCAACGCAGACGTGCCGACCGAGAGCGTCTGCAGCGCGCGGAACGGCGCGGGCGGGGTCTGCGCCGACACGTCCTCGGTCCCGGTCGCGTCCAGGTAGAGCCCGAGGAGGCGGAGGCGGGGGCAGTGCGCTGCGAACGGCAGGAGGGCGCGCAGGTCGAGCGTGGTCGTGCCAAAGATGAAGAGCGGTTCGGCGTTGAGCATGAGGTACTCGAGGTGTGGCCATTGGCACGCCAGGGCGTCGATCTCGTCGAGGGTGATCCGGAGGGGGTACTTGTGCACGAGCTCGAACGCGCACAGGTCTGGCAGGGCGAGGATGGGTTTGATGGTGTCGTACGAGAGCTGTTGGTCTCTGGGGAGATCCGAGGGGAGGAGTTTGTGGTAGAGCTGTAGGTTGAGTTTGGACAGGCGCTGACACTGCTGGGAAAGCGTGGTGAGAAAGGTGTGGATTTCGGCGGGCGTGTGGTCTGTGTACGAGTTGATGTAGAGCGTGGTGATGCGGACGGGGGCGAAACTGGCACGGAAGAAACGGTCGAGATCATCGATTCTGGCAGATAGGTTGAGCTCTCGTAGATATGGGAATGCGCCCTCTTTGAGGGCGGGACGAAAGGATGCCACGTTGGCCGGGTTACCGAATCCGAGGTTGAGGTCTTGATTGAAGTCCACGATGGTGATGTTGTTGGCTTGAGAGAGTTTTTCGATGACGGTAGATGTGTAGTGGAATTCTGGAAGCACGATCGTCTTGAGCTCTGGTAGGTTTTGAAGGAGAATGCAGAGTTCCTCGTCGATGGGTTTGCCGGGGAAGGTGACATACAGAGTGAGGGATTGGAGGTGAGGTGCCCGTGCGCACAGATCGGTATAGAAGTCGGGACGAGGATGGAATTGGGAGGGCGCCGTGACGGTCAGGCGCTTGAGACGAGGATGGAGGAACAGCTTGCAGCGTTCCATGTGGATGGAGCTGGAATAGAGCCACTCGAGGGTGTGCATGTTGGGCAGAATGTCCAGAGTCGTTCGCGTTCTCGCCACGTCGTCAAGCAAGGGACATATCTCAAAGTGATACTTGGTAGGTTGGAACTTGAGCGATCGCACACGCGAGGCGTACTTTTCGAACCTGGTCCAGTCGCTGGCCGCTGGAAGCGTCTCAAAGCACTGTGGCACAATGAGCGGTGAAGTAGATGGGCAGATGCAACTCACATATTCATACGAATCCTCCTGGTGAGAGATCGGTTTGAGCAGACGGAAGAGCTGGATGAGGTCGTCGACCTCCTTCCACACGACGTCGAGTGCTATCTGCGACCATCGTTTGCAGACACACGCGTTGGTGACGTTTGCGGTCCTGCCGAGGAAATTAAAGATGATATCGAGCAGTTCTGGGATGAACAAGACGCGGTGCGCGTCTGCCATGTTTTGTTGTCGGGACGATAGTTGACACGGCGATAAACCCCGCTTGTTCCGTTGACACTACTGACATCAACTCGTAAGTAAGCTGTGAGCGAACAAAACGCCCACCTTACATAAAAATGATGGAACCTTTTACATTTTCTAGGTATTCATTGTCAGGGACGACTCCCATGGATTTCGCCTCCTGCTATTTATTTTAGGCCTCGGTGCGCCACAAAAAAGTTTATAGTGGCGTATCTATATCGTGCCCACATGGCAAGTTTCCATCCATTTAGGTTCTACGAGTTCCGATGATACCTCTTTACTCTCATGCCCTCTCAAATCCGGTGTATACACCATGTGCAGTCACACGTTCATGTGCATTCTGAATCACGGTGCCCATGTAGCCACAGGCACGCCCGTTTCAAATCTATCACTTAAATGCAGCCCTTCCCAGCCTCAGCGTTTGATTGTGTCACCATGAATCCTCCAGCGGCTGTAGAAGCCCACGACCCTCGTGTCCTCGTTCAAGAGAACAACGACATCGCTGGCCCAGAGCACTTTGTTCTAGACGATGGTCTGGCACCCAACTTTGAGACGTATCTCTACTACGCCGAGGAACAACGTGACAAGGAAGCCCTCGAAGCCCCCCGAGAAGGACACCGTCCCCCGACTGGCTGGTGGAGCGAATTTTTCGGTCTGAACAGAGGCCTTCCTGACAGTGTTTCTATTGTTTCAACGGACGAGAAAAAGGATGGCTCTGTCGAGGTCGGCGTTCTCGCCGTCACACCTGCAGAGTATCGCGCGGCGTCTAGCTCTCTTAGGACCGCTACCTGGGGCACAATCTTTTATTTGATCACCACCGGTACGAACGCCTCCATTCGGTTGGCTTTCACGCTTCTCATTGATAAGACAGATATTCTCGGTCCGTATTCGGCACCTTATGCGTTTACCGCCGTGGGATATGGTCCTGGTGTTGCCTGCTTCGTCGCTTTTGGTGTCATGGCTGCCTATAGCGGTTTTCTTCTCTGGCACATGTTCTTGAAACTGGATTCAGAAAGGTTCCCTCTCAGGTCTTTCGGTGACCTAGGTTATCGTATCTATGGCAGCTGGTTCCGTATCCGTATGCCTCTTGATATCCATCACATCCGCATCACACTAACGATGCCATAGTGTGCAATGTTCTGCAGAGTTTACAACTCATCGTCAACCTGGGGCTCATCATTCTCGGAAACGGTATGGGTCTATCGCAAATGGACAAGTTCAAGGTATTTTACCCCTTCACTTCTCCAAAGGCTTACACGTCGATCACGAAATCAGCTTTGCTTTAGTCTCGGTAACGTCATCTGGACGATTCTTGGTTGGTCATGCTCGTGGAGTTTGCACAAGCATGAGTTGACATAGTTCTGCAGGCATGGGCCTGGGTCAGATCAGAACACTGAAAAATTTTGGTTTCATTGCCCACCTTTCAATTTGGCTCAACATCCTCACATTGATTATCACGATGGCTACCGTCGCGCATAGCGCACCAAACTACAGCGCAGCCGAGTCTCTATTTGGTGTTCCCTCGGGGCCCATACAAACCTTGGCCATCAACAGGCAGCCTTGGGAGCCCCAGCTCAATGGTATCATGCAGATCGTGTTTTCCTATGGTGGCGCGTGAGTTTATATTTGCCACGTTTCGATCACGACCTCACGAGAGTTCTTCCTAGAATGATCTTTGTTGAATTCATGGCTGAGATGCGTCGACCAATGGACTTTTGGAAGGGCATGGCTTACGCTCAAGTGTTCATCACCGTCGTCTACATGTTCTTTGGGTTGTTCGTCTACTCGTACGAGGGCCAGTTCGTTATCAACGTGAGCATTCCGTCGGCGTGATCGGTTGATGTATAGCTGATTTTTTTCCTGATTAGCCTGCCAACCAAGGTATCTCCATTTATGGTCTACAGACTGCGACGAATGCGATCTCTCTGTGCGCGGGTCTTATTGCCGCCGCGTTGTACGGGAACATTGGTATCAAAGTCATCTATCAAAACATCCTGATTGAGCTTTTCCGTGCACCACCATTGACAGCTACTGCTGGAAAATACCTTTTTGCTATATGTGTGATCGTGTATTGGTCACTCGCCTACGTCATTGGTTCCGCTATCCCGCAGTTTACTAATCTGTCGGCCCTCATTGCTGCTCTCTGCATCTTCCGTACGATTTATTCCTGCGTTCTGAACCCGCACTGACGCGTTTTCCGGTAGAATTCTCGTACACCTTCCCGCCATTCATGATTCTCGGCTACCTGGTGCAGTTTGACGCCCTCTCGGGTGACCGTCCTTACGACGTCCACAATCCCCGTGCGTCCAGAGTCGACACTTGGTGGGACAGTTCCCGATGGATCCGTGGCTGTACGTGTCCTCGATCCATCGTACTCGACGCCGCGTCGTTGACCCCGCTTTACAGTCAGGAAGCACCTTGCGTTCAACCTCTGGAATTTGGTGCTGACGTTGGCGTGTGCGGCGACCGCCGTGCTGGCGTCGTACGGTGCGATCAAGACGATCATTACGGTCTTCCAGACTGGTGGTAGCGCGGGCACGTCCTTTAGCTGCCATTCCCCTCTCCAACCTTGATGCGCTCGGTCATGGGCGTGGAAGCGATGTGTGATACATGGATGTGTACTTGTAAAAGCGTGCGAAATGAACATGCCTATCGACAGCGTACGCTGCAGTGCAAACCACGTCATTGAGGCGGAGGTGCGCGAAACAGCACACCGTTATCTCGGAAAAATAATGGACGAACTGGACGGAAAATGAGGTCACGCGCAGGTTTCACAGCAGCACCAGGCCGCAAGTCAGTAGTCTCACCCGCGGATTGTGCGTGGAGTAGCCTGTGCAATCAAGGGGCGTTCAATGGCTCCGCTTCAACACAATACCCGTTCATCATGCGCTCACCTTGTTCGTGCCTTGCTTTGATATAGTACAGATAACCTCTTTTCTGCAGTCGTATTTAACAGCAGATGGTCCATGGCAACACGAATGTCCAGCTAACTTTGCCATGGAGTCGCATTGCGGACCGGCGTTGAAGGCACCGCTTCGTGGACGTATTCTTCCTCCTCTTCCTAACGTCGACCATACATATGCGCCGATATTGTTGGCTCTGGCGCCACCACGAATCCGTACCTCTCCTTGTTCGCGTGTGAATCCCCCAAAATCATCGAAGCGCAGAACGAAGTCTCCGCCCCTATCGATGTTGGAGCACAGCCCGTTCGTAGTACTTACCGTAACTTTCCTTTTTTGGTTCGGACTACATGCGATGCGCACGCGCACCGTTCCTTTCCTCCAGTCTCGTTCGTACTCGACTGGAGGTAAGCTAT